>JAOVYW010000002.1:7041599-7068080 GCA_025775045.1 Hiodon tergisus | reverse complement strand
AAATACTGGCCCAGGCAGATAGCGTGGACGTCGGAGCTACACCGTAACAGGTAACATTTTTACTATGTCCTAGTTGTTGCTAGTTGACGACATGCTTGTGATGATGAGACAATTCTGCGTTTGTCCTCATATGCAGACGACACGGTGAAACTGCTGATTGAGGGAAATGCAAAATGTGTCGTTAAGCTTGCTATGCAGTGTTATCCGAAATATGGCTGGGATCCAGTGAATCTAATTCCGTTAAATGTCTATCGGCTAGTCAGCTAGCCAGTTACTAGTATCTAGACTGCGTCACCGTTCCTTACGGGTATATAGTAGCGTTTAGTCTGTCTCATGTACCTATTTTCAAATAATCTCGATACTGTTAATTTGTTTGGTAGATGCATGAATTAGCTAGTTAACTTTATTACTAAGTGATTGTTGGTAACTGAAATATAGAGTAGGAACAAAGCAATTTCTACGTATTTGTTGACATGATGGCGGACGACAGATGGCGCACTGCCGTTAACAGCATAGAAAATAAAGATGACATGTTTAATTCATACTTTAATCATATGGTGCAAATAATACAAAATACGTACAGCCTGTTTTTTGGTAAAAACCAGTTATAACTGGTGGGTTGGTTAATTCTTGGAGTCATATCAGTTCCCATAATGCTTTGCGAACATGGTAGCCATGCTGCTACCGACGGCACTAAAGGAGGTATAGCCTTTGAGTTCGTAGGGTAAATGGCTACCCCCATGGCCGAAGCGGAGAGAATAAGTCAGTGGGATACGGGACAACGATCTGCTAACGTCGACGATCTCCGACGGTATTTCGAAAGCGAAAAGTGCTGGTCTGTCCGGAGACAGTTTATCTTTAGGCATATTGAGGAATACGAAGCCAAGAACAACATAGATCAGTTAGTGTGCTTGTCGATGGTGTGGGCAAACCACGTCTTCATGGGATGCAGGTAGGAGCAGAGGGGGTACCCGTACAACTAACTTGTTTTTTCGCGATAACAGACATTAATTTGTTACCACGCTTTGAAAGCGTCAATGTTTATAACTAACGTAAGCTACTAAATAGACAGGCAATTGGCAGATATATTTTTATTCCTAAGGGTGGGAACGTAACGTTTGACAACAAAACAGGTCCGCAGTACTGCGTGTTGACGTTTGCGCTGTTTCAAAAATGTATTAGTTTATTGGTTTTTGTAAGGACAGTTAACATCAGCCGCGTGGGTCACTGAAAATGTAGAGATAACATATATTGTGCCTCGCTTAATTTTACAGTCGTCGATTCAATAAAGAGCTTACAAAAAATATTGTATTCATTATTGTTCGATAAATGCAGTTTTTACACATTTTCGGGTATTTTCTTTTCTTTTTCTCACGGAATATTCTTCTGAAATTTCTCGATTAGAGACGGACAAGTGCCAAACAACAAAACGAGTTTCCGTAAAAACGAACTTTTGGAATTGTTGTCTTCAGGTTATAATTGGGAAGCTGTCAGTCCCCAAGTTACAAACAGATGTGCTTTCATTATTAAACAAGGACAGGACCAAACCAAATGGAACTTCTTGGAGAAGTTATTATGTATAATTACGCTACGTGTATTCAGCATTACCCCTTACCGTGGAAAACAGCATTTATACCTATGACAGTATGAGGAAAAAAAGCGCTTGTTTCTTTGCTTTCAGTGTTACTGTTGGATAGTAGGTGTTGGTGAATCCAGGTAAATTTTCACCAGTCTATAAGGTATAATCCACTGAGTTTTCAACCTTTGCAGCTAGTCTTTCAAATATATGGGGAAATTAAAAGCAATGCTTGTTGTATGTCTTTCTTTCTCCGCGTGTATGGTAAACTCTTCCTCAGTTTCAGTGTAAATTAATGTTTACTCTCAAATAAAGCATTTCTGGGATGTTGAACGTTTTCTTCTTAATTTCAGGCATAAGCTATCACTGGAGCATAGCCTAATAACATGGAAGCTTCCAGAGGTTATCAGCTCCCGTTTTCTGCATTACCTGGATTCTGAAGTCACACGGCTAGTCTAAGTTGTATCGGTTCCGATGAAATGCCAGTGGGGAAAAATGGGTCTGGAGGAAGGAATCCTGCTAGAGGCTACACAGCAACATGGCTATAGCAGGCGCCTGTGGTTCAGTCAAGCCTGCGTGACACTAGTCATGCTGAGCTTCTTCAGTGTTTCAGCAGGCTTTGGCTGCTTTGCAGGGTCAGCTGTGAACCGTCTGGCACAGTGAAATTAGCTTGCCAGATTCCCGTGGTGGGACCCTCTTGGGGAGAACAAGTCGGTTGCACAGTTCTAGAGGGTACGTAGGCATTGATAAGGCACCGCGTTCTTTCCGAAACACTCTTGTGCTATGATTGACTTGGCCTAATGTATGATGAATTAAAAAAAATGTATTATTATTATTGCCAATCGTTTGTGTTTTCTCCCCAATTTGGAATCGGCAACTGTGATAACGCATCTTAGCTTGTCCATCCATATCCTGCCACAGCACACAGGGAGGGGGAGGAAGTAAAGATATTCTCTTCCAATCTCGGACGTCTTTGAGCCACCGCGTTTGTCTCTCTTATACTCTGCTGTCACCATTGGCTTTTTGCCAACTACAAGTCAGACAGGCACCTTTGCCAACCGGACCAATCGGGAGGCCGTTGAAGTTTTAGGTTGAAGCTAATAAATGTCTGTCCGATAGGTCCCAACGGCAAGCCTTAAACCATTAACTCCAACCTCCAGTTACTATTGCCTTCTTCACACTGATGCCAGTTAATGAAACAAAGCTCCATTCAGTACCATTAGAAAAGCAGTCAATGTTTATTTCAAATTTGAAGTAGAGTGCTTTCCTTTAGGCTGAAGAATTTGGTGATCACAGTCGACTGATGCAACATTTTCGCTGTTGGCAGTTCATCCCATTCAATCCCGAAGACCAGAGGCTCAAGGTTGTCTGCATGCTGGCTCTCTGTTGGTAGACAAGTGCCCTCTGAAGTTTTGCTCTGTCTGTGAAGGTATGGCCCAGAACTGATGCAGAAGGTGCGGGTGATGGCAGAGGGGATTGGTGTTGGCGAGATGCCCTCCTTCGAGCTGGTTCCAGGTGCTGAAGCAAAAAAGAGGCCAAGCTCATCCGATGGCAGTGAGTCTCCCGTCAGTTTCTCCGCGTCTGTTCATCCTGCAGCTGCCTGTCAAAGCATTATCTCACAGACAGGTGGCTGAACCTTCGCTGGTCTAGGGTAAAAAACACTTTACCTTTTAACGGGGGCTTGTCCTGCTTCTGTTGCTTTCAGGGGAGGAGCCTGTGAGGAAGATGCCCTTGTCAAAGTACGGTCCGAGACCCCGTTTTGAGCCGGTGCACTTTGTCAGCAGCGGCAGTGGTGGAGGAGGCACAGACGAGAAGGAGAATGAGAAAGAGCGGAGGCGGGGCGAGGCCAACAGCTACAGGCCCAGGGACTCTGAGAACCCCTACGGCAGCAGAGCACACGGCTTCCCCACTGGAGCCCCCACCTTTCAGCGTGCCGGCCCGCACCCATGCGACTCCTGGGCTGAGCAGGGGGACCGAGATGTGGCCATTGGTGGCACCAGTGGCCTGGGCTTTGGAGGCCGTGGGTGTGCCTCAACCTTCCTGACAAAAATGCAGCAGGACTATTCAGCCAGGTTTGAGGGGCCCGGAACTAGGCATTCGGGGTACTCTTCCCAGGGCCACAGGTTTGACGAATTTGGAGGGGGTGGATGGTCGTCGAGCGCCTGGGAATCTGGGCGCCAAGGAATTGGATTTGGGTACCAGGACAGACCTTCATCGAGCAGGGCTTTCAGCAGAGTCTACAGCAACCCCGGGGAAGGGAGCCCCTCTTGTCAGCCCACGCCCATCTCCCCAGCCATGCTGGAGGAGAAGCAGAGGCTGATTGCCAGGGTGTCATTAGCAATGGCAGTCACCTTTAAAGACCCCACGTCTATGAGTGGCCCAGACATGTCCATGAGTGGCCCAGACACACCAAACTACAACTTCATCCTTAGTCGTAGCATCCAGGCATGCAAGACCAACCCAGAATATGTGTATGTCAACCTAAAGGACATCCCACCAGCAGACCTGCCCAAGAACCGGAAGGTGCCCTCGGACGGCTACGCTTGCGAGCTGAGGTGCCAGCACGTGTATCTGGCCACTGGCTACTCCGGCAGCAAGAACGGGGCTAGGGACAGGGCGTCCGAGCAGGCAGTTAAACTCTTTATGAAGCCAGTGGAGGTTCGGGTGGTGCAGCGGCGGCACAGGCACACATACGTGAACGACATGGTGGTATGCCAGGCGCACGCGCCGACGCCCTCCTTCCTGCCAGCGCTGCGCAACCCAGAGGACAAGCCGTCACCCAGCTCCAAGGGCCAGTACGAGCATGACCGGCGCAAGCACTGGACAGAGTTTGTCATCGTGGACAACGCTCACGATGCCATCTGCATCCTCAACAACTCGGCCGCCTTCAACCGCATGAAGATCGACTACAAGTTTGACCTGCTGCCCAACAGCAGCACTTGGAGGTGCAGCGTGTACCTGCAGGACGAGCTGGTGGCGCAGGCCAACGGGAACAAAAAAACCTCAAAGCACGCAGCTGCTGAGGAGGCCCTGAGGAAGCTGCGCTTGAACCAGGCGACCAAGCAGCAACATCAGCAGCAGTTCCCCAGGGGGAACCATTGCTCTGATGGCCCAGGTAGCCGTTATGGCAGGAAGAAGCACCTGAGCGAGCTAGTCATCCTGGAGAACTCGGACAATGCCATCTGCATCATCAACGACACAGCCCAGTTCAACAAGGTGGCCGCGGACTACAAGTTCACGGTGCTGCCGGACCACCGCTGGAAGTGCGAGGTCTACTTGGAGGGCCAGTACGTGGCGTCGGGCGTGGGCCCCAAGAAGACGGTGAAGCACCTGGCGGCCGAGGAGGCGCTGGCCACGCTGAGGAGGACGCAGGCCGTGGTGAAGTCCAACCTGAGAAAGGACGGCAACGCGGAGGCCATCTCCCGCAACCAGATCCTGGCACGTGCCGGGGAGGAGGCCACGCGGCAGGAGATCCGGGAGGACAACATCGGGAATCAGCTGCTGCGAAAGATGGGCTGGAAGGGCGGCGGGCTGGGCCGGGAGGGTGAAGGCATCGCGGAGCCCATCCGAGTCAAGGAGCAGTTCTCCAGGGAGGGGCTGGGACTAGACGCGGACAGGCCCGGGAACCAGCTCAGTAAGAGGGACATCGAGGAGATCATCCGCAACTATGCCAGCTCGGACCGGCAGGATGACCTGCGCTTCTCCACCGAGCTCAACAACGACGAGCGGAAGCAGATTCACCAGATCTCGCAGAAGTACGGGCTGCGCAGCAAGTCGTATGGCCAGGGCAGGCACCGCTTCCTCATCGTCAGCCGCAAGGTGCACAAGGAGCAGCTCATTGGCCAGCTCCTGCAGGAGGGGCAGGTGGGCCGCTATGAACTAGTCAAACCTCAGGCCTCGCACTGACTCTGAATTGCACATATGCCGGGGACCTGGGAGAACACTGGCAGTATACGGTTGCTATGGAAAATACACTTCATATAGGTCGTTATAAATATCATTGTTTAGTTTTTGTTTCAAAATAACGTTAAGTTAATTTGCATTTCCTTCAGGAATATGTCACTAGCAAGAACGAGGAACGGATATCGGATGCTTAAGCAGAGGCTGGTCCGTGATCATTAGTATTCATCCTCCTTTACCATGGTTTTTACCTGTTAAACATCATTCCACAATTTAGTTTGTCCTATCTGCTGTAGCTTGTGGCATTTTGTTTAGCATTAAGACAGCCTAGAGGAGCACTGTGTACTGGGATGTACAACTTTCCCCATTATTCTGTTCATAGTCTGTGGACCAAACGCTCAGTTTAAATTAACTACGTTTTAAAAAGGGAGGCGTGTTTTTAAAACCCATAGAGCATTTACACCGTTTTACCTCCGTAGAAACCTCACAGGAATGTCTTTGTTTTTATGGTACAGAATAAGGGTACAGAAGGGTCACGTTACTCGACAGGCGTCAGTCGACTTGGGCTCCCCGTGTGCAGGTAAGATCTGCAGAGGTAAAGCGGCACCTTAAAAGCGAGTAACTTTACTGTGCAAAGTATTCTTCTTTTAATTTTTAGTAATTCCTGCCACTAACATACTGATTTCTCAAGTAGAAAGTGAAGGTCTTTTAAAACAAAATCTAAGCTGTCTCTGTGAGTTGGCCATTTGGATTTCCTTGACCAGAAAAAGAAAATGCAGACTTATCCTGTTCAAATAATCATTTCTCCATGTCACACTTTGTTTTTTTGTTGTAAATAGATGGTTCTTCTGCTTGTTTTTACAGCTGTAATAACTATGGATGATGAATAAATTCAACCTGAAAGGAGGTCTGGGGATGCATAGATTTAGCTACAGAGTGGGAAATAGATTCACTCTTGGTGCATTTTACAGTAAATCACCCCTGACTTTAACAGGGGGAGGGAAAGATGTGGATTTGATCAAATGTCCAAAAAAGGCTCAGCTTGCATCTTATTGCAAAAAAAAAGACCAAAGTAAACTAAAATGCACCTTCAAGTCCATGCAGGTGATTTCCAATGCCACTAAACTACCCGTGTAAGCGGTCATTTGCACGGTACACTTGTTGCTGGGAATACACATTTACCCTTTGCATGCTGCACATTCCCCAGTAGTTCATGATCATAAAAAAAACAAAAAAAACTGCAGCTTAGATTTCTTATACTTTTATTTACAAGTGAGAAAACGTACAGAATCGTGGGTTACCTTTCTACGTTTTATCACTCAGGACTTTGTGCGTTGTAGGATTTCCCCAAACCACAGACCCCGTGTCAGGATAAGCACAATGCTTACGACAATAGGTACAAAAAGACTGACAGACTAAAGTGCAAAAAATAAAAACAAACACGGCTCTGTACATTTTTGTGCCTGTGTCACAAAAGCATCGGGTGGGAACAAAAAACCAAGACTTTCAGAAACAAGACGCAATCTAAAGACATAGCACAGAAGAGAAATAAACTAAAAATGAGGCAGTTAACTGACATCTTCAGGGGCGATTCATCTTGCCAACCTCAGATGTAAAACAAACGCCAATGCATTCTTGCAGGGATAGCAGAATTAAAACAGAATCTTGCCATTGAGGATTCAGTGAAAATGTCATGAGGCACCTAAGTAAGCCACTTGTTAAAAACCAATGAAACCTACACATTTAGATCCTATCCTTACCCAGGGAGAGGGCGCATTTGTCAAGTGTAACAAACCCTTGCAACCCAGGTACACGGTACATTCACCCCATCAGAGGTCTGCGCTCACCTGTCACCTGTCTGACAAATTCAGTGAGACGAAAATGACGCCACTCTATCCAGACGACAGACTAAACAACTGCCGGCTCTACGCAGTGGGGTGACAAGTTAAAACGTGATGTGTATTAATTTTCTTAGCTCTGGACACAATTTGTACTTCGGTGAACGGACGAAAGGGGTCAACAGTCACGCCAGCTCTGCTCCACGATGGCCGACACCCGCTTCTCGTACTCGCGCTTGTTCTCCTGGTACAGCTGGGCTGCCTGGCTGTTGGCCGGGCTGTTGGGGTTCGGCTCGTCCAACAGGGACTTTGGAGACAGACCACATTATAACAAAAAAAAAGAAAACAGTCAACTGAAATTACATTTTAAACAATACTACTGATAAATTACCCCAACAATTCATTTTTATTTCAAACATATTCACAACTGACACTGATTAATGCCAAATTTAACCTAATTTTTGATTTAGCAACCATTGGGGTCATTGTGAGTTAGAGACCTGGGTCTACATAACGGTCAACACTGAAAGCCAAACTTAAACACCTCCTAAGGCCTAATGTTATCAGTGAGTGTGTTTGGCAATGTTGACTGTACCTGTATCGACGTCAGGATTGATGACACATCATAGGTTGGACTCCAGCGATTCTGAAGAATGTCCAAACATATACTACCATCTGCATAGACTGGAACCAGCAAAAACAAGGTTAATCATTTTGTTCAGACCCTTAGGCATTTCTCTAGTTCTTCTTTCACCTGGCTCTCTCAATGTAACAATTAACGGCTGGTGTGCACACAAGAACGTTTTACAGTTCTAGAAGGCCTGAATGCCAGGGAAAAAACAGTGAGGAGATGTTTTGGACTGCTCACCATTTGGATGAAACATCTTGGAAACAAACCGAACCGTAGGAGGTTTGTTGGGGTATTCTTCAGTAAATTCTATTGTGAGTTTGAAAGTTCCTGGGAGGGGAGGGGGAATCATTTAGTGATAAGTTTTATACAAGCGGGGGGATAAAAGGAATTCAAAATACAACTGAATTTTTTTAAATTGTGAAAATATACTGCCAGCTCATCAGGGATCCCATTTTACACTTGGAAGGCTGTGTGGTTACTTGGTAAACAGACATATTTATAAGTTTTATTCACAAAGTCAGGATTATTTTGAAAAGGTTACAACATTTAACTACACAAGCACTTTGAAACAGCCCTGCCCTGACACGCATAGGACACATTGACACAGACCCAGATTTGACCGATGCCAACAGGGAGCTGAGGGCGTGAGGAGACTGGACCAGTCAATATCCTCCCACTTTCATCTTGTAACCAGTTGGGACACCCCTAGCTACCTGCTGTAACATGTCCCCCCACCAGCTGGCTCACAAGCCCCCAGACAGCCACCTGGTCCAGTGCTGTGGCCACCCAGACCCTCGCAGATTCCACTGTGTTGCCCATTCTGATAACGAAAGCCCCTCCTGATTTTTGATGAACTGAAGAGAATCCTTCCCCACTTCCAGTGACATGCTTTCACACGCTCAAGACTTACTCTTATGATCCACTAATACAACACCATGCGTCCCATTTGCCAGCATAACCCAAAACGTACATGAAATGGCTACCTGTGGTGGAATATAACCGAAACTTGAACTTACCATCCCCAAAAGGCGTTCCCTCAGGGCTGGGTAGGGGGGGGGGGGGTAAAACAAGAGAAAATGAGAGAATATTAATGAAGTCCTCCTGCCTAACAGGTGGCAGACTCATTAATAATCAATAATCTCATTACTTTAGTTCAGCTTCATTATTATTTGAAAAGCTGTCAGTAAAGGAGGTTTCCCGCACTCACCAAATCGTCTTAATAAGGCGTATTCTTTTCAAAAGAAATCAACTTGTATTCTTATTAATTAGCAAATAACATTTTAACAGTGGGGTAATGACATAAAAATGTTGACTTCGTTACAGATTCATATCTCATGACTTGACCAATAGAAACGGCCAGGTGAAAGAATTACTTTGATACATGCATTTCAAAGCGACTTACACAGATCACAATTACTACATTATCCACAGATGGATATTTAATGAAGCAATTCAGGTTAAAGTTCCTTTCTCAAGGGTACAACGACTGGTACTTGAACCGGCAACCTTACCGTTACAAGCTTGTCCCATTAACCACTACACCACCAGCAGCCATACTGTATATTCTGGTAAGATGTAACATCTATTACTGGATTTTCAACCTGATATAAAACACGATAAATGCTTTATGAAGCTCTATAACGAGAAACGATCTTAGCATCTAAGAGTTAAGCTTACTTCTCCTCAATACATTAGGGACCGAGCAAGCGGTATGTATTGCGCGATCAAGTATGATTACAGGGGGGTGGTATTACCAAAAGGGACTACAAACACGAATCGCCATCCGGTCTTTCTACTTACCCAAATATGACTGCATTCCAGACCATAATGTTGTTTTCTGAAGGGGCTCCACTTACTCCAGCTGGTGGGTCTTCTTGAAGGCTAAATGAATGGAAAAACATTCCTGTTTTAAAACACCGTTGGTTGTTAAACTATGACATATACACATTACCAAATTAAATAGTTTTTAATACATACATTTTCATACAACATTCGGAAAATGGCCCGCCATCGGCAACGAATTGTTTTCAATGTGTGTATATTTTTAAGTCGCCATGTTAGCTGGGCAGCTACTTCAAGCTGTTCCAAACGCCCGAAAAGCCTTTCTGGGGTGCTCCCACCTCTTACCGTTTAAAGTCTCTCATCAAGCGACGCCTTGCTGGGGTTGACATCTTATTTAAATTATTATCTAAGCTGTAACATATGTTTAGACTTCCTGTTATTAGTTTAAAAAAACAAAACAAAAAAAACAAAAACAAAAAAACAATTTATGTCAATATCTTGGTTACCTCCGGAACTAAGACGTATGTATAGCTGACTGTCTAAATAAGCCGGGATCGGAAAAGACTTCGGGTTGTACCACTATCAGCAACGCTGGGGGGACGCGGATGTGGAAAAGACTGTTGCATATGAGCGGGGAGGTCAATGGGCAGTTCTTCAAGCCCCCCAGGAAACCTAGTGGTCACTCGGCGCAACCGTTGTAATTCTGTCCAAAAAGTCATTGCCCCAATATAATTCCAACGGCGGAGTCGGTATTGTTCCAGGTCAAATTTAGTAGATTCCAACGTGACCTTGGTTTTTCATATTGCTTCGAAATACGCAAATGAGTGACTTGGACATCGTTTAAAATATATATATAGCTCAGGCCTGAAAACAGAGGCATTTTTCTCGCTTTTATAAAGCACTGGTGTCATATTGAAGAGTCAGTGCCAGACAGGGAATTCCTTTGTGCAGAGGTCTCCCATGTTCTTGTCGCGCAGTTCATGATGCAAGTGAATATTGCGCATGTTCAATGGGCAGACAACACAAGGTGGTGATGCAAAAGTAAATATTTCAGTTGCGGATTAGCGGTTCAAGGTATGGCATTAATAAGAATAGAAAATCACCGAACCTTGTGGTCGTCCATACCTATTTACAGTCATTGTAGCCAAGTAGGTCAATTCTGCACCCTCAGGAACCGATTCCAGTCTATGTTACTTATGTTATCTATTCATATCAGTCACGTTATCTTTGACTTTTTTTAGTCGTGAAAATAAGTTACATTATAAACAAAAACATTTCTGGAATTAAATAGAACTACAAAAAGTAATATAAATAGCTTTATAAAAAGTTTTTTCTTTAATGTAATAATATTGAGGCGAATGGAATCAAAACATAGTGCACAGCATCTTGGGTGCCGGCGGTGCAGATTCGTTTCTGGTCACGGTTGGGACCGGAGACTGTACAACTGTGTGCGGCGTTGTGGAGAGTAACCATGGGCTAAACTGCTGGTTAGCATGAGGGGTTGATGGGTCTTATTTTAAACATTGGTTGAAAGAAGCGCTTTCTACCCCATTAAAATATCAGTTCAAACAGAAAACGCAGTTTTATCTTCGAATCCGTTCTTGAACCAATTACTCTTTACAGCAGGGAGGTTACAAACGGAAAATAAATCAAAACTGAATAAACACACAAATGTTTTTATTAATAGTTTACTTTTTAAAACGGTTTACAAAAATATTATAATGTTGCTTAATGGTAGAAATTCAAAAGACCAGTAAATACTTGGATACAATAAACAAGGAAAAGCATGTAAAATGTAAACAGCTAAAATGGATGAACATTTTTTTGAAGATTGGTTCTCTTAAAACACCTTTGGAGAGGATATCATAATTTACATCAAGTTTTCTTTAAAGAATAGTACAAAATTTGAATGTACATTTTTCCCCAAATGCACAGGCCAGGCCCGATGTTCATACCAGTAATGCCATACAGCACTATTATTATTAAAAAGATCACAGTAACTTCCTCTGTTGTAAAAAAAAATATATAAGTTCATTTTTAAGCAAAAATGTGAACAATTTAATACCATTTAATTGTGATATTGTTAAATACCCACCATCGTATTAAAAAGTAAGACATATCGCAAAAATATACTTTACAAGATGAGCTGCTGAACCGAGAAGTACAAGTAAAAAAGTACAAACCGAGACCATATCGCCAAGACCATTCCTCAACCACTATAACCAGACTGCGGCGTTTCTAAACAGGGCTGTTAAGCGAAGCGAGCGCTCTCACGTTCAAGTCTGGCTCTTCTGGTATAAGCACCCTGACGATGAATGAAAGCAGCATCTGTAGGAAAAAGGGGGATAACTCAAAAGATGATACCGTCGAAGAGTGTTTCAATAGTTTCACTCTCCAGTGTGACCCAGGACCATATGGATAATGGCCTTTCTCTGCCCAGACAACACGCTGCTACTCACATAAACCAGCTTCTTGTTCTCCTCAGCGTCCTGGAAGGTCTTAAACACAGTCTCTACGTCAGACTTCCATAAAAAGACATTTGAATCTGAAACCAAAACAGGAGAACGTTGTCGGTCAACTAACAGACAAATCAATCAGTCCGTCAAAATACGAAAGACTGCTTCCTGTGTGTGTGTAAGAATAGGGTTTTGCGCCTGCAGAGGATGAAATGCGGCATGCACACACATTTAGCAGTGAAAAGCTGATGAGCCCTGTCCTTGGTCTTGGTCTTCTCCTCGCTGGTCCTTAGTGGCCCCGGGGCCACAGGAACTCCCCCTGGCCACTGCTTCTCCTGCAGACTGCAGATATAGGATGCCACCTGTGCCTCCGTCAGGCTCATATTGGCGAAGAAGCTGTTCACTTTCCTGGAGACGTTGAGAAAGATTGAGATTATCTTTCAGATAATCCCCAGAAGCTCTAAGGAGCCGTTAGCCATTTGGCTGCAACCCACAAACTCTGGGAAAAACCAGAAGAAGAAGAAAAAGCAAGACCCATGCCTTTGCAGTGCTTACCTTTTCACTAGCGGCATAAGTGAAGCAATCAAATCAAAAATGTTTACGCGGACTGAATTACCTACAGCGGAAAGACACGATCACTTAAACAGAACAAAGCTAACACAGATAGCTGATCATCCCCGTCATCACCCGTTACTCGTTAACCCTTAAGATCAGAGAGTTCAAACAAACCAGATATTTCTTTCAACAGATCCAGTATGGCTTTGGTGGCTTCAGGACCCTCTCTGCTGGATTTAATATTCCCCCTCTTCTGGGGCCGTTGCTCTGGCTGCTCTTCTGCCTTCCGCACCCTGCCCTTCTCCCTCCCTAGCTTGCTCTGGGCCGCTGCAGACCTGTCCGTCTGGTTTGACTTGTTCTCAAGACCACCCCCCCGACTGAACTGCGTATTTTCCATGCAGGCCCTGGCCTCCCCTTCCAGACTGCCAGCAGAAACATTGTCCCTTGAGCTGTCCTCACTACAGTCCTCGGGGGAGTCAACCTCTTCTCCAGAATCTGCAGTCCGGTCCCCCACCTTGACCTGCAGGTCCAGGGTCTGACAGCTTAGGCCGTCTGGCTTGACTGGTCTTTGTGTGCTATTGTCCTAAGGGAAAACATTATGGAAATCAGTCAGTCTGTGCAGGTTTTAAGAAAACAAAAACAAAAACCCAGATCCAAGACATTCAAATTTAGAGGGAAATGGCAGAACATTTCAAGTTATAACAATACTGGAGCACAGTTTTTGATTACTGATTACTATGATGTCATTCCTTTACTCGACGTGAAATTTGGAGCTTTTTCCATATTAATGTTTTTTAGTGATTTCTTTATTTTGTTTATTTTCATACATTTTTAAATGTTAATTATTCATAAGCCTTCCCATATCCAATAGAACTATGGCTCTATAAAAAAAAAAATTTAAAATTCCCAGCACAGTTATGCCACAGATGCAGAAACAATCCAAGGGATATTCAAGATTGCTTAAAACTAATAGCTGTAAGGCTCCTGCAAGGGGCTCCTCCTCACTCAGTAGCCACTCCATCGGGCACAGGAACTGAAATACAGCCTGAGTCTGGCACAGCTGACTGTCTGAGACAAGCTCCTGGGGAGAAATGTTGAGCTGTCAAGCTCTGATCGCTGAACAAAGTAATGACTATAGCATGCCTCTAGAGGGCGCTGGCGCACCTGTAGGAAATTCTGCAGAGCCACTCTAGCTTCTTCTTTAAACTCTTCGTCTATGGTCCTGTCCGTGCTCTCCAACACCGCCCTTACAGAAGATAAGTCAGCCGCATTCTGAACAAGAGACAAAAAACCAATCAGCTCAGTTTAAATCCAGGACAACAGTACAAAATAATTGTATTTTATATACATATAGTCATCTATGGTCCTGTTGATAGACTAGACTAGACTTGACTAGTCAGACAGACAGACAGGGCCCACACACACACACACACACACAAAAGGTGCAGTATCTGCACGTCCGTCGCAGCCCTCTGTGCACCTGTAGTTCTGACCAGAAGTGACGAATATCTGCTTGGGTCCTCCAAGCCTCCCACTGAAGATTTTCAGGATCGTTAACTTCATCCAGGTGAACCACGAAACATAACTCCCCATTCTCCTCCTGAACCTAAGGGCCATCACTGCATATTATTTAAATTCACATCGTCTTGCATTTATCTTTGTGTTTGCGCCACACAACATTGTTACAGCACGAGACTCACCTCTGTGACAGTGGCTGCCCAGCAGCCTGTTCTCCACATTTCATAGAGCACCTTATATTTCATGTTCTCCTGATTGTCTTCAGGGCCACTCTCATGGTCACTGTCCCCCTGAAATGCATCCCAGACAACATTCACATACATACATACATATTTTAATAAAAAGAGCTCAGGTAGGAATAATGAAGGAATATAAGATGCCTTACAATGCTGGAATAAAGGAGACTCTGTACAGGCGCAGATTTTCCTGTGATGACGTCATTTCCTTCACACGGTTCACTCTGGATCTCAAGGGCCCTGAAGACGTTCTCATCTTCTTGTATCTTCCTCTTCTTTGATTTAATTTTCGATAACCTCTTAGAGCATTCTTTCCATTTAAACCATTCTTTAAATTTTCCTAGAATAAGGAACCGGAGTCAGGTTTTCAAGTTGACACAGAGGTCAGTCATGTCAATGTCAGCTGTCCTGAAAATTCCCCTCTCTCAAAACTACTTAGCACTGTTTCCAGAGTGGAGTAGACCACGCACTTCTTGGGGGGCTGGTCTTTATGTCTTCAGTTCCTTCTGTAATCCTGAAACGATTATCGCCCAAAACACATAGCAGCTGCTTAAGGACATGCGAACGGGAAGGCTAAATATAAAACATTCCGTTATGTCATGGCCATGTTTCTGCGGGTTGGGGAGGGTAACCTTCACTCACCTGTCCGAGTCCTTGCTCCCTTCTGCCGGGGGTGTGACCCTGCCCCCAAGTTTCCGCGCATCCTCCACAGAGCCCTGCTGAGACGTGGTGTCCAACTGACTCACAACCAGCTGGTTGAGGTTGTCTGGGTCCACCAGCCACTTCACCAACAGCTCCAACACTGGGGGGAGGGGCATAATACCAAGAAGCGCCCTTAGATAAACATCTTGCAAGTGTCAGTAATATTGAGTGCCGCGGGCGTGAAATGGTATTTGACCATTTTTTCACAACCTGAGATGTTGGCCAATTCGTTCAGGCCTGCTGTGGAAAAGGAGAAATTTTGCAGGTTTTGTTGTGTTGAAGGCTTACCGTTGAGAGCCACAAGTTCATTGAGGACACAGTGGTTCAGACTGGCTCCCCACAGGGATGAGGGGAGAAAGCGGTTAACCAGGATTCCAGAGAATAATCTGAGGACTGCCACCTCATCTTCCCTAGAGCTGAACAACGGCAGTCTGAAACCCATACACAGGAACATGCGTGCATCCATACAGACACAGACAAGCACACACGCATGGACAAGTATGGATCCATAAAGAGATAGAAAAAACAAGTTAGAGCCGTGTAATTTAAGCTGGAAAACAGCATCTGAAAAGCATTTAAACAGAAAACACAAAGGCAGTACATTTTGATTGGAAGGCTACACTCCAGGCAAGACGCCATTTCCTATTAAATTGCACCAATGGACTTATTGTTCTGATGTGTAGTTTTTTACTCGTATTGTTCCATGTGTCTCCTTGTCTGTTGCTGTTACACGTAACTTTGTTGAAAATTCAATAAATGAATTGTAAATAAAAGAATAAAAAAGGGAGGCATCCAGCAGAAAGTACTTTACCGTAGCCACAGTTAACTTCTGGTCAATGTTAGGTTAATGTTTACCCAACAGCAGTAAAGTGACTCTTCACTACAAAATATTTGCACTTTGGTTCCCCACCATAAGCAAATTAGTCATATTGTGGAGAATTTTTTTAACATTTGCATTTAAAATCTAACTTTACAGTCCTGTGTGACAATGCGAGGGTTTCACCCAGAAATTACAGGTGATTAGTAATAAAACGTAAAAAAACGTGCTTCATAACCCTACACTGAACGCTTAAGGTGTGATGGCACAACAGTCACTTCAGAGCTGACATGAAACAACTGACACGACAGCTTGGGTATGAAGGTGAGGAAGCTAACGGTAGCGAAACAGCGCGCACGCTCACCTGTTTGGCAGCTTGAGGTTGCGGACGTGCTGGGTGAGGATCCGAATGCAGCCCACTGACACTGCGGGGATGCTGATCCCCGAAACTCTGCCGGTTATCCGGTCCACAGCCAAATCAAACTCCCTCCACAGGGCCCTGTACAGGGGATGGTTGTCCTTGGACTCCGGGGCATTGTACCAGGACAAGACAGACTGGTAGTAGACGCAGTCAAACACTGTGGAAGCGTGTGCAAGCCGTACACATCATAGGCAGAATCATCACAGCCATTATAGACACACAATCTCACTACTGATGTGTCCTCGGTGCTGACCAGTCCCACACCTTCATTTTTGATGTGCGGCCTAGATCAGACTTCAGAGTTAAAATTCGTAACAGTAGCAGCAACACTGCAAAGCCACTTCCTGCCAGAGATGACGCAAACACACCACTGGTTGAGTCTTCCCCTTTCTTCCCTTGTGTACACAGCAGTTTACTGATAAACAGGGGTATCACTCCGATCCTGGCAGGCCTGCTGGGTTTCAGGCTACCTTATAATTAGCAGATTCAGCGGCCCATTAACCGATTTACACCTATATAAAAAATGTTATCCTGATAATGACCCCAATTGAACAATTTAGTCGCAGTTAAAAACGAAAGGCTCTGTACCCTGTGACCTGCAAAAACTAGAATTTGACACATTCTTTATAAACCACTTATTACACGCACTCCGCCTGAGTTGAGACCTGGTGTTAAACTGACTGTGAAAAATATGTATAATAATAACAATAATGCCAGTACATAGGGAATATGTCCTCTTTTCAGGGTGCCGACTTGCCTTGCTGAAGAGACTTCTTAATGTTGGGGTATTGAGGCTCCTGTGACAAATCCTGTCTACTAACAGAATCATGTTCCACAAAATCACATATATTATCCTCAACAACCGTTTCCTGCCGGCAAATAATAATACAGAATCACACGTCGGCTCAGCATGATGCAATTAATAAAGATATCTCACAACCTTCTTCATAAGCTTATTCAGTTGTTGACTACCTGCAATAAGAACCACTTGCCCAATGCTATGTAACGTGAATTAAGGAAATCGCTAGTACACCTTTCAATACAGTTTCTCTGAATTGTTTAAAATGCACAAGAATCGAATCGCATGTCTGGAAAAGACACTCACTTAAAAGTTTTTTTTTTTAAGTTTCTCAAAAAAAATGTTCCTGCTGTCCACTTACCTGGCATGTATTTCCCTCGGGTAATTCATCTGTCTGAGTACCGATTTCGATTATAGTCTTTTCCATAAATTGCGTGGACACCAGACGCACGATTATTGCCAAGCAGCGTTGGATGCGCTCACGCACATAATCCAAGAAATACCTGCTAAACCCAATGGCCAAGGCGCCAGAAAATCGCCAAGGGTACATTTTCTCGACAGACGGGAGTTGGGAGTTGCTTTCGAGTTGTGAAATAATTTCTAATGAAACTAAAGCAGGTTTCGTTTTTGCCTGTTTAAGTGTAAATGCTTTACAAGGATCAGTTCAGACCAGTTGGATTCCAGGAAGCAATACTTACTCAAACGCGCGAACACTGGAGGAACCTGATTGGTTAGATGGTCGCTCTGCTTACGTATAGTATCAGTAGTAGGCATAAGCACTTATTGGTGTTATTAATTTCCATGAATGATAGTATTTTGTTATTGTTCAGGCGCAAGCAAATCAGGCGCAGATATGTCTCCCCGGGTGAGGAAAGTGTGGAAAATCATCACTGGAAGCTTTTTTAAAACAGGACGTTATTTGAGTTAACTATTTTCCTCTCAATTATTTAAAAATAAAACCCTTCACGATGTCTGCATTGGGACCCAGCAAAAACGTGCGTGACAAGGCTGGTTGGTATTTTTTGGGTTGTCACAGGCGCGGACTTACCATTCGGGAATTTTCCCTGCGGCCCGGTGTTCTGACAAACAGAGCTTTCCTATCAGAATGAGCTACCCGGTAGCTCAGATTGACAGATTTGTCGGAAAAAATGTGCTACCGCTAAGGATGAGCTGCCCAGATTGAAAATGTTAGGTAGCTCATCCTGTCAGACAGAATGGGCTGCCCTCTGCTTTTCAACACTCATAAATGTATTTTTTGTATTTCTGTAAATTAAAAGCAAATGCAAGTTATGTTCGTATCCACTGTAAACCAGCCAGATATCTGAAATCCTAAAGTGATTAAAGAAGGAAATACTTTAAGAATATTCACAAGTTAATTATGTTATATAAGGCAGTTTGGTATATTGAAAACTTCAATGGTAGATTTATGGGCTTTTTTTGAAATAGTTAATTTCGCACGCGCAGTGTTTATGCACATGTGCACTTTCGTTAGGAAGCTCATTCTGATAGAGAAGCTCTGTTTGTCAGATCACCGGTCTTTTTCCCCCAACCCTGAGATATATATATATATATAGTAACATGTGTCAGTTCGAATCTGGTGTATGAAATTGGGGCCGCTTGACAGCAAATTTCCGGGCTGCTATTTGTTGCCAGTCCGCCCCTGCCTGTCGGTGTTTAAATCTCCTTTTTTGTGAACATTGTTCGCTAGCTTCCTACCCCTACCATAACATTACTCGAATATTTGCTAAGTAATACAATTAACAAGAGTAATATTATTGTAATCAATAATAAAATATAAATTGTCTTGCTAAATAATAAATTGAATTTCTCTATGTGAGAAACCTCAGACAGGGGACGTAAGGGAGAAACATGTACGGCATAAAAGTAATGTTCTTTTTAAGAATTTTCAATGAAACGATCAAAATGACTGCATACATTTTATAAATTTTTATACATTTTATGCATACACTGCAGACCGCTTTTATTTTAGTACATAGTTTGGCCACATGGCGGCACACGTCAGCCACAGTGTTATTCGCACATTGAGTCGCTGTTGCTGCCTTCTTGTACGAGAAAGTATACAAAACCATATATACCCGTTGGCAGTCCATAAAAAGAATTGTCCAAAACACCCCATGGGCCGATATACAGCCGTAAAGTCAATAAATAATTAAAATAAGCACGGACAACTAACATTTCATACTAAATGTCCATGGTTTTAAAATCTTCAACATTTTTTAAAGCGTTTTAGATTATCGTTCTATGTCGCGACCGCCGCTGTTTATTAGTGCTACATAAAAGCACTCATGAACATAATAATCCCGCGCTATACCACGTGAAGTGCCATACCAAGTGAACGTAACCCCCCACTTGTTATATCCCAACTGAGGTTGTGAGACCTATGGTTTTAAGTTATTTAAAAATGTATGCAGTGACAACAAATATAAAATAAGCTGGCATCAGGCACTTCCCAAGATCCTACTTTATCGCCTCCGCAGTCAAATACATTAAAAACACCGCATGATACCATATATTCGATCACCTTTCCTTCCTAACCCAGCTCTAATTTGTACAGCCAGAGTTCGTAGCGTATGAAACCTCGGGAGGCGCTTCTAACAGTTGTGTCCGTGCGTTTTGTGGGAGTGACTAAACTTCTCATGGAACACCAGAGCGACAGCAAGCCTCTCGCGTTCTAGTGTTGCATAATCGGCACGGGAACTGTTTGTGACGATTGCGAAGCATTCACGTGATATTTTATATGTGGCTATGCCTCATACCCATTTCTGTCCCTCATATTCAAGTTTCAAACAAGAGCGTCAATTAAATATAAGCGTGTTAAATGAATTACCCAACACTGGTTAGGGTACATTCTGACGCATCCAAATGCTATCGTGTGCCTTGTATACCAGTAGCAGTTTATATGCTCTTCTGTTGACATGGTTTTATGTCCGTCTTCATATGAAACCAAGATCGGATAACTCCAATTTATTCAGCATCCAGTCAGCTAAATTTTATTGTAAAGTGTAAAATGGCATTTGAGCATGTAGACCTTGCAAGCCTTCCATTCCTTTTATAAAATCAGGCCAGAATCAAATCCAAACAGACAAAGAAAATCCGGGATTATTTTCCACAAACCGTCCTGGGGAAAGCATGTGTAATTGTGTGTAAATGTGACAAAAGCAACAGAAAAC
The DNA here is from genome assembly GCA_025775045.1 of Hiodon tergisus. Lineage (NCBI taxonomy): Eukaryota > Metazoa > Chordata > Actinopteri > Hiodontiformes > Hiodontidae > Hiodon > Hiodon tergisus. The sequence goes on along the minus strand of JAOVYW010000002.1, from coordinate 7,047,658 downwards.
AATCTGAAGTGCAATGTATCATCACAGAAGCACCAAATCTAGTGTCACTCACCTTGACAAGGGGCAAAATGATTGGATCCTTGGCTTTGCTGAATTGTCTTGATGTCCCAATGTTTAAGAGGGTGACCCTATACACAGCTCTGCTTTTGAGGGGTTGTGATACTGCACACTTTGCAACACTACCTAGCTGCTAGGATAGTCCCATATATGATGTATAGTGCCCATCTGCCAGCATGTGTTTAGGCGTTTAAACTTTCAAATATGAAGAAAACCAATTAACAGGAACTGTGAAACAGATTTGCTGAAATATCAATCTGCATGTAAAGAAATGCATTGTCACATCAACCTACTGGTGATCCAGAGGAATGACATGGGAACTGGAAATTATAAGTTATGCATTGCTTGATCTTTTAACCAATACAGTCAGTAGAAACCCAAATACCCAAGACCAGGCGTGTTTTACACCAGCAGGCAAATCAGCGTTTCATGGAAGACAACCATGAAACAGAATTAAATCTGCTGTACTGGCACACAGATAGAGTTGGGTAACACATGACATGGTCTATGGCAAATAGCTTTGCACAAATCCATTAGATTATTGCTGTTGCACGACCTCCACACAAAAGTCCTCGCACTGGTGGTTTCCATCACACAAGCCCCAGAAATAGGTTGGGCCAGACAGGAGATAATGCAAGTATATTTAGAGTCCGGGCTTAATCCACTTCACTGATAATCCAACACAACCGCCATCGCCCCGATGAAGGCTGCAGCCACACCTCCCAACACAAACATTGAGATGTTAAAGATGCTCAAGTTCGAAACCTAGACAACTAATTTTCCTCCGTTAGCCAAGGGAACTCGGCTGTGCAGATCCCATTGAAAGTGTACATGACAAAAATTGTAGCAAATTTTATGGGATTGCTAGCCCAGCCAAAGCTGAAATTACATATCCCCACTCAAGGCCTTCACACTTTGATTTGGCTGGAGCCCAAAGAATCACAGCAGAGTGCACACCAGTAGTAACTTTACACCCTCAGCATTCCAGCCTTTCAACAAGTGAAATGCATAAGGGCCACAGAGGGTCGTGCTGGTCACTCCACATTCATAAATGAACAGCTTTATACACCCAGATATTCACACAAAAACTTTCATTGGAGGAAAAATATAAAAGGCAACAGCACAATTACAGGATCGGTTCATTCAGTAGGCTGCATTTATTACAGTGAAAACTAAAACAAACTGGCTGAATGACAGGTACAGCTTCAATACCTGACGTAATTGTGGGAATGACAAAATGAGGGGTTCCCCTCCACACAACTAGCAACAAAATACTAGTTGGTCCCTATAAATAAGGCGGAATTTGACTGTCTCTCCAAGTGTGCAAGATATGACGCCGTTAATACAACTTGACATTGATTGTGGACATAAAAACGTTTACATGACCTTCTTCAGTTCGTCGTACAGGACGAGCACAAATGCACCACCCATGCCACGGAGAACATTCGACCAGGCTCCCTTGAAGAAGGCCTTGCTACCCTCGTCCCGGGCGATCTTCTTCCAGCAGTCGATGGTGCCGGTGTACATGATGTCAGCTGGGAACAGAAGCAGTGGTCATCACAAGTGCGTTGGCGGGCCTACCCAACACCAAACGGGGCACGCAGAGCATTTACTCACCCCCTTTACGCCCAGACTGCATCATCATACGCCGACGGACGGTGTCGAAGGGGTAGGAGGTGAGGCCAGCGACGGCAGTCACGGTCTGAGCAATCATCCAGCTGACAAAGATGTGGGTGTTCTTGGGATCTGGCAACATACCTGGAATCCAGACAGATGTCACATTAGTCTAGAGAAAGCTCTGCGTTCACATGGGAAGGTCAAAGCCAAACTGCAGGCTTTGTCTGCACGCATCCGACAGCATACCTTTAGCCGTGTCGTAGACGCCAAAGTAAGCCGCTCTGTAGATAATGATGCCCTGGACTGAGACGTTGAAGCCCTGGTACAAGCCCTTCAGACCGTCCGACCTGAAGATCTTCACCAAGCAGTTGCCCAGACCGCTGAACTCCCTCTCTGCGCCGGCTTTGCCGACGTCGGCAGCAAGACGGGTTCGCGCAAAGTCGAGTGGATAGACGAAACACAGGGAGGTGGCACCAGCAGCCCCACCAGAGGCCAGGTTGCCGGCGAAGTACCGCCAGAACTGGGTGCGCTTGTCTACGCCATCCAGGAAGACCTTCTTGTACTTGTCCTTGAAGGCGAAGTTAAGGGCCTGGGTGGGGAAGTACCTGATGACATTGGCCAGGTTTCCTCTCCAAAAGGACAAGAATCCCTGCTCCTTGGGGATACGGACCACACAGTCCATGATGCCCTTGTACTGCATATCAGCTGTGATTTGTTTGCTGGCATGTTGCACCTGTACACAAAAGAACTCCGATTACACAAAATGGCAATTTAAATTTAGCAATAAACAATCACTAAAGGTCCAGCCAGTTAAACCAAGGCGGCATTAGGGTTAGCTTTATGGATGATTCGACTTGTTAGGTTACCATAGCTGAATAAGGAGCAATAAGTTTACCTACCGTGTCTTGACGGACACGGCTGGTGACAGTTAATTTATCCGGTTAGATTAAGCAGGTCGAGGAAGAAATCCCGTGAGCGGACACCGTTCCATCTACCGGCTGGAAGCGCCTCGACTTCCGTTCTTTAAAATCAAAATGGAGGCGTAACCGCGGAATATATTTGGAGGACACGTGACACCGGCAGCACAAAGAGTCCAACGGCATGAAAGAAAAACGTGTCAGTAGTCTGTGCTACTTCTAATATACAGATATTAAAATGAGGTTTGCTGCCCAGATGTCAGGCATGCAAGAAAATGTCAACCCTCAGTATAGTTCGCGAGGACCCGGGACGAACATTACCACCCAGCCGTCTCTAATTTAAATTCGACATTAAGCCACCGTATTTTCAAATATATGAGTTTTTCCACAGAAACACGAGTCTTCATCGCACATGCTTGCAGATCAATCAGCGCGCAGTCCAATTAACCGGCTAGGCCTCCCCTTGTCACGACCTTGGCAAGGAATTCAAGACTTCAACTTTTAACAGTGGGATGGCATTCGTCAATGCTAATTACACAGGACCAAGAAACTGTCTTATAGACCACAGACAACGCAAGGTAATGTTGATTTTATACCAAGTAACATATCATCGGTGCCTTGCTTTGTAAGCAAACTTAGACTTATGTAATTACAAACAGTCATTTTAAAGGAAATAACGAAGAACTTCCAAGTTAAAAGGAAAAGAATCAATTAGTATTTATTCAAACAAATCAAATACAAGAACCGGAACTTGTAGCAAACGATTAACATTTCTATAACTGGAAAAATATCAGTAACAAGATTAGCGGACTACCCCATCGCTGTTTAACTACTTACCGAAGTAGCTAAATACAAGGCAGCGAAGACCGGTCAAAAAAAATCAAGTAAAAGTACCTGAAGAAGAAGCTTGACTCTCTCGATGGGTGCGACCGCTGTTTTGGAGATGGCAGCGGCGATACCACCAGCCAAGAAATCCTTGGCGAAAGAAATAGCGGTCTCACTCATCGTATATCGTAGTTAAGGAAGCTTCAGAACTAGGGGAGGAAACAAATCCCGTGCAGCAGCAGGAATACGCGCTATGCCGGTTGTGTCGAAATGGCCGATTGAGTGGCAGAGAAAGACTTTAATAGCGCTAGGTTCGCGAGATAAAACGGGAACTGGAAGATCGGCGAGCCATTGGTCTGCAGGTAGATTCAGGGAGGAGATTAAAAAAACAGTGAAATTTGATGAAGTAACGAAGGACAGTTAATCGATCTGACAAACTCAGCCAGTCCCGCGATAATTCCAAACTGATACTTTAGTAATCAATTCGTTAAATTTATATGTCCGAAATAACTAAGTTATAGCATGTATGTTAATACAAATTTATTTATGCTGAAACTCATTTAAAGTCTAAAGCTTTTTTTTTTTTTTTTTTTTTTTAAAGCCTCACGCAAACGAATGGTCGATAATGAAAAGGCTATCACTATAAATTAGGTACGCTTAGTGGATTGACACCGTTTTACCTGAGACATGAGTATAAATAAGTTGTAACAAAGTGGTGACTACTTGTTACCGCCGTAATTTCAATGTGATTCATAAGACAATAGAGCGAATGCATAGACCATGAAATACACAGGATGTACATATTTTAATTCAGGGGTCAACCATGGACCAACAGAGTAGACAGGCTCAACTACAAAAGATAATTTTTGTAATAATTACCAAAGTACCGTCATTTTTCTACTATAAAAAGTGACTTTTGGCAGAGAACAATTTAACATTGGGAATATTTACGTTCATTAGTATACAGTGTTAAGGATGCATTTTTTTAACACTGTCACTGTTGTGCAGTACTTGCCTCCATGTGGGCAAGGTCACGACACTGGTTGTTCTTAGTCAAAATACACGTTTGTCACTCAAAACTGGAGAATACAAGTTTTTATATTTTTTTTAACAGTGACAATTTAACATTGGGAATATTTACGTTCATTAGTATACAGTGTTAAGGATTTAACATTTTAAAAGTCTCTCTAAACATTTTTTAATATACAAAAATACAATTTCTTCACTGAAGAGAGAAATGTATATGTTAAAATCTAGATCGTAGGGCTTGTCTCAGCAAACCAGTGCCCCCTATCGGCCTCCAAGCCTGTACCACTGGAGACATGTCTCAGAATACATTTTTGGAATTTGCCATTTTTAAAATATAAATACATTTTAAAAAAAGAAAAACCATTTTACATTCAAATAAATGTATGCGCAAATAAACAATTACATTTAAAAAATACAACAGTGCTTAAATATTGATGAATAGATAAATAGGGTAGTGAAATGTACAGTATGTTATAATGGCCCTGGTTAGGTAGTTTCAAGCTAACAATGGTTTCAGTTTAATACTAAGGTTTGAATAAACTATGATATAATTCAGTTATTTTCAAATCAACTACACTTCATAGAAATCCATCACTAATATTTATAGCAAATCTTAAGGCACAAGTTGCAGAGATAATGTACTAAGCATAGTTTCTACAATCCTAGGCAAAGCCAACATTCGTGAATTGGAGGCATTAAGCTACATTCCTGTATTTGTTGGCGAGAGGCTGGACCTCTTTAGCAGCAGATGGTCAGTATTCACACACAATGCTGTCAATTACCACATGATGTCGTTTCCTGTACAAAAATTATCCACAAAAGTGTATCAGGTTTTAAATTCCCCCCCAAAAAAAACAGTTTGTATAGTTGCATTGGTAGTTGCAGATACAGGTAGATGTACTGTAAAACTCAAGTTTCAGGTCGTGTCAGCAGCACCATAGTACTGTTGCTGGTGATAGAGCGGACACGGAGCTGCAGAGGCTGCGTTTCGTCAAAACTAATACGCAAGTAATAGCTCCACTCATCAGTTCTCCAACACCGATTTATGTCCAGTGTAGGGTAGCCTGAGGCTGCCAGCCCTCACTTTTCTGGCCAAGAAAGAAGGTTTGGGCCCTTGGGTTTGGTTTTCTGGTTACCAGCGGTTGCCCACGGTGGGCTGCTCTGGGTCAAAGTTCCTCAGGCTTCTGTTCCTCTGGTACCTCTTCACCTCTTCCAGTTCGTGGGGCCCAAGGCTTTGGTCCACCCCAGGGGCCAGCTGGTAACTCAGTGGAGACACAATGTAGCCGTTGCGGTACAGGCAGACCTGCTTACACATCTCAAAGCAGCTGAAGAGCAGGCCGAAGTAGGGCACAATCTGAGCAGAAAAATAGAACCAAAACAATGAAGGTAGGCAGTTGCTAGAAGCACAGCACTGACGGGAGACTGGTTTCTCTCAGTTACATGCTAGGAGCACAGCACTGACGGGAGACTGGTGTCTCTCAGTTACATGCTAAGAGCACAGCACTGACGGGAGACTGGTTTCTCTCAGTTACATGCTAGGAGCACAGCACTGACAAGAGACTGGTGTCTCTCAGTTACATGCTAGGAGCACAGCACTGAAGGGCGACTGGCTTC
>JAOVYW010000002.1:7007087-7028176 GCA_025775045.1 Hiodon tergisus | reverse complement strand
CCTTATTCTGATAACGAGAGGTAGAGATAACCCTTATTCTGATAACGGGAGGTATAGATAACCCTTATTCTGATAACAGGAGGGATAGATAACTCTCATTGACTCTTACTGCTGCACAGAGCTTTCATAGGGCTTCGTTTACTCCCTTTACAGTGTTTTGTTCCACAGGATGGAGGCACCATGTCCCCGTTCTCTTTGTTACATCATGTTACTCCAGGCTTTGGGATAAGGCCAGCCCAGGGCTTGGCATACTGCTGAGACTGACCCGATCCGGATTTGTTGGTCACATTTGAGGATCCCAACACCATTTCAGCTCGAGATTAGGTAAAGGCGCTCTCCCGAATGCAGACTGAGCCCTATTAGCTGGAGTTCACAGAGGGACTCATTCGGTAAAGACGCTCACCCGAACGCAGACTGAGCCCTATGGGCTGGAGTCCACCTGGTTGAATCGGGCTTATGTAATTTTCTGATTTGGACTGGGAGAGTACAGCAGCCATGCACAATTTGCATAGCACCTCCCAGGCTGGGGAGGGTTAAATCAGCTGGGCTTCTCTCAGGACATGGCTAATGAGCATCTCCTACTAGCTTCCCTGGTGCACTGTTGAGAGGGACGTGCCTCTCCTCCAATCGGCATTGAACCTCTCGGTGGCCCAAAGGCGACTGGGATTGGAGGAGGCTGGTAATACCTCCTCATCCTCCCTGGGTGTGTTGCTGGGACTCGTAGCAATGAGCCAAGATGCGTTTACATAATTGCGGGGGGAGAAAATTACGAAAAGTAAACTCAAAGCTAGCTGAGTCATGGAGCGTTTGCCGTTCGACAGTGCCCTGTCTCTGCGCCTTTAACTAGCTCCGGGAGCTGACACCAGCTCTCAGTGGCACTTGGGGGGGCACACATATGTCTTCTGTTCTGCTGCACTTGGATGTTGCATGTCAAAGCAAGACAGGGTTACTACTGTGGCAGATTTGGTTGCAGTATAGTAGATTAGTTAGATTGCATCTGGAAAAATCTCTTTTCGCAAGCATTGAGTAGTTTTTATTTTTCCCCCATGTAAGTCTTCCAGTTGTGTCACCCATTTCTTTTCTATTAACCTTTACCTATAATGTTAACAGGTTTGAATTTCATGGAAAAGCCAGGGGGAAAAGATCCTCCCAATGACAGCAAATTCACTCTGCATTCAGCTTCTGCTTTTTTGACTGGCACGAAGACTGCCTAACGTTTAAAGACGGCTCTCTGAGGAAAGGCTGCTGGATATTGATCTCAGATTAGGAGTGCACACCTCTCTCCCAGCATCCCTTTGTCACTCACAAGTCAGCGGATCAGCGAGTGAAATTTCACCCAAGATGAAAACAGACAGCAGAGTCTGCCCGGCATGCTAATACTCTGGGCTCATTACACTAATGGGGGGGCAGGTTCAACTTGCCGAGCGTGCACCAATGGCCTTTGAGTTAGCTCGGGCCAGAGGGTGCACAGTGACTTTGAAAAGCCTGACCAGCATATATTGGAAGCACTTTAATAAACTAATTTTAAGGCTCCTGGTAGGGATGCACAGGGATAAATAGCCTCTCGCCTTTAAGTTCCCCTGCACCTCTCTGTGGGATCTTGTCAGATACCAGTGTCAGGCCTTGGAACCAGGCCCAAGCTGTGCACAGATAGGGTATGATGGTGGTGGAGAGAAGGTGCTTTGGGCAGCCAGGGCAAATTATACCCAGAGGTGATGTGTCTAAGCACAGGCAAATGTTCCAAAGGAGCCCAGTTCTGTGATGTGGGGGAAAGGTGTCCCAGTTTAGACTCGGGGGAGAAGTTTGTGTCAGATTCCTGTTGATGAAGTGAAAAGCCCACTCTGTACTCATTTTAATTACACTGCGACTCTCCCCTCCTTCTGTAAATGGACCATACAAGGGCCTACGGGACACATGTAGTGGGCATACCCCTTTAAATCAATCAATCAATCAATATATTTTTATGAAACGCTTTTCACATGTTTCCATGTCACAAAGACGCTTTACTTACAGAGAAATGCAATATGACCCAGGCAAGCATGCCAGTGGCAACATTGGCAAAAACAAAAGACATCAAGCTACATTCCTCCGGTAACCCAGAACGCATTGTGAAACTCAGTGGTTGACATCGGCAAGTTGAGGAGGCTTAGAAAAAGAGGTGTCACTTTTGAATTATGAAGATGCAGCTGAGCACCAGAAATGATTGGCTGACCAATAAAAAATATTAAAACCAACAAATTCTAATAAAAAATGTAAATAAGATATATATGACTTATTGATAAGAATAATAGAAGACTTATAGAATATCAGATTTTATTAATATGCTTTAAGCTACACACACTTCGTGTGTGTGTTTTATTGTAGGTGACAACTTCTGAAAGCACGTAACCAATCAACCCAGTCACCAATCAACATCTCTGAATTAGCCCTGAGAATCTGTGGTGTCAGTCTAAATGGTGGCATTGATGCTGGAGAAGACTAATACATATTTAACCTACCCAGAAGAGGGGAAAAGGAGATTGTTGTACTGGTAGGGTGGTGGTAAACTGTGTAGCGGAGCATGGCTACAGACCCACATTAACCGTAATTGTAAATGTGTTGATGTATTTGGCACCCACAAACACACTCAACTGTGTAGTGCAATCATACACCCAACCAACCTCAGTGATTCTTTTCGTTAATCCAGTCTGGAAAGTTACAGCACGTTTCTAGCAAACCTGTTTTGACAAATAAGATCCCTGACTGGGAATCAAACCTGGGTCCCTTAACCACCGCACAACAGACAGAACCTCCAAAAACAGAAACGATTCCCTCATTGAGCTAAAGAACAAAGTCTCTAGCTGGAGGAACCAATCACACTCTCCCCTTTGTATCTAGGGAGCAAAATCACTGTCAGTAGTGAACTCGTTCTCAATAAGCTTCACTAAACATTCCCTTTACACGAATAACATTGGGTGGTGAATTTATTCTTCTCATCAGCCGAGTCTTTGTTTTAAATTGGGTTTGTAAGCTGTTGGTTGCAAAAGTCATTTTTACAAGCAGGGTGCACAGTTTCAGGGTTACTGGGGGAGTTTACAAGTAGCATTGTAGTAGGATGCAGATTCCTTTGTGACAGAAAAGCATCTTCTGTATTTATGAGCACAGAGACAAAGAGGGTGAATCTTGAGGAAAAGGTTGACTGATGGGCAGGTGGATGTGGGCAGGAACACCAACTGCAACCTTGCTTTTTCGACCCCCCTTACGAAGTCTTCAACTCACCCAGCACTTGTGTTTCTGTATCTTTAAACTTGTCAGTTCTTCAAAGGGTAGACCTTTACCAGGTGGTCAGTCGTCAACATCAGCGTACCTTTGTTTAACAAGAGCACTGCATGTCACAGAACAGAGGCTTTGGTTTAATAATTTCTCTGGAATTTTTCGGTCAAAACCATGCTCCATTAACAGGAAACTGTGCCTGAAGTTATCTGCCCCTGCCCCTGCCAGGGACACAATTGGATGAGCCAGTGTTGACACACGTGCGAATCACGTGTTTCAGCAACATGCACAGACATTTCATTTCCGTATCTGTTTCTGTTTAAGGAGCGATAATTTTATAACCCGCATGTAAACAGACATGGCACGTTCTTCCCCCTGATAAACAGGGAAGAGAAAATATGCACTTCTAAAGTGACTGTTGTGTTGAAACCAAAAATTTTCCCGCAGTAATTATCTATCTGGAAGCCTTGGGCCACACTGCGGGCTGCTTTCAGCTGCTGGATAGAGTGAGAATTCAGCTTGGTCAGAAACCCCCCACCCCCCATTCCTTTTTTAAAACAGACTTATTATTTTGCAGCGGTCTTTGCGCTATTGGTGACTGTGTGGATCACAGGTGGGAGCCTGCCTCCATCGAATGAACCAGTTCACTAAGGATGGGATTTGGCGCTGTTATTTTTCTATTAGGGAAGAATTATGCTAAGCCTTTAGGAGCCATTTTTGTGTTGCTATGGCAGCCTGCATTTCCTGCAGGGTTGCGACCTTGAATGACTACAGTGCAAAGCCAAGTACCACGGCGACCCTTTGAGGATTAGAAACGTGGGGCTCATAGTTATGCAAAATACCTCAGATATGATTGAACCTTGTAAGACTGAATGACAAGTTCATTGAGATAGCCGCTCTTTTCATCCGATCATTATCATGCGAAAATTCCAAATCACTTGTCATTCTTTCAGTGCTGTCTATTTTACTTTGCTTCCTTCTCCCTTTTGTGAGTTTTGTTGACCGTTGATTCATCAAATGTGTAATTTACTCTATTGTGGAATATAAACTACTACATTATCTCTGTTTGCCAGCTAGATATAAAGTACATTTTTTACATTTGTGGTAAAGTGTTAAGAAGCACTTGCACCTGTGAACAGTTCAGTCATGACATTGGCATCCATTTTCCAGAAACGTCAAGGGTTTCTTTTGGCATTTTGTGTTTTATTTTCCTCATTGAAAAAAGAAAAGAATTAATCAGGAATAACAGGAAATGTAGGTCTATCAATATGGTTACAAAACAATATTCAAGTGACTGAGCTACCCATTTTATGGACACATAATATTTTTTAAAAACCTGATGACGATGTCTATGTGAGTGTAGTCCTTGGATTGATGCTCATCTTGGCTTCTGATCAGGGCTACTTCCCTCAAACTCTCAAAATGGCACCACTAAATCCTTTACTGTGTTGCTCTCGATTCTAGTAAACTTGAGGCGGGAATCCGACTAATTTTGCATCATTCTTGATAAACGACCAAACAATTAAATGCCCCTCAGTGTCCACCATTAGGCAACTGGCTAATATTGAACAATAAAGCAGAAACTCCTCTTTGGTATTTACCAAGGCCAAATTTCAGAAATTGTCGCTGGATTGTCATAAACTTTAAACATTTTTATTTTAAAAAAATGAATGAGTTAAATTATCATTTGAAGTTTGTTTTAAAAAATGATAATAATAATTAATTAAAAAGATGGACCTCCTACATAGGTCATTGTTCTCAAGGCAAGTTATTCAGGTGACCATGGCTAGTAATTAAAATTGATCCCTTTTGGTATGCCACTCCTGATTTCCGTCTAACATTTTAGACAGTTAAACCAACATTTGAATTATGGATGCTGAGTGACATTACATTATATTAGAGGCTTTTGTTGGATAGGAGTTAATCGTCGAGGAACGTAAATTTGTCCACACCCTTTATTTAAAATGAAACGAGTGTGGACAATGAAATTTATGAAGAGATTGGGCTTTAAAAACACGAGACTGACGACATTGTAGGCACAAACGTTAACAGGCGATTACCTTTACTTGTGTATCAGATTTCGCTTCGAAAGTAATGGCCCCGGAGCGGGACAAGCTCAAGTGTAAAACCCTTTGAATTGCTGCATTAAAGACGAAGAGAGGATAAGTGGGGGTAAAAACAACACAATTGTCCTATTTATATCTTGTTTGTATGTCAGATAAAACTCTTAACAGTAAACAAAACTCAAAGAAATTAAAAAGTTGGATATTGAATACATCAACGTGCAAGTTGCTTTGTAAATAAAGGACTTTTATGTCTCTTGACAGGGTTGGGATCCGGTCATTTTAAATACGTTTACATTTATGATGAAAAAGAGAAAACTCGTTGTGCTAGAACCAATTGAACAGATTTGTTCAACTACAGTCTTGCCGCTTTTCGTGAAAGTGTACAATATACAATCCTTTATAATATGAATTGTGAAAGCTGTTGTGTGATTGTTTGGTTTTAAACTGACAACATTGTTATGCGTTGTTGTCAAAAAATGTCCCGGTACTTGTGTATTACACAGCTGAGGTGCGTCAGCTTCGAGATCTCTAGAGATTCTCTTGCCACAGTTCTCTTGTCTTGCGATACCTGGTGCGAACTGTTCTATACGGGAACTATGGCAGAATTGAAGTGTAGTATTCTCTCACCCTTTCTTTATTACACTACAGTTACAGAAGTATCGTACCTGCATAATAGTGAAGAAGAATGTTTATAGCATTTACGCTAACCGGAAATCCATACGATTTCTAGTGCATGGAACGTCAAATGTAAAATACCACAGGAACAGCCCTTCATCAATAATGATCATATAATTGTGTCTTTTAGGACCAAGGACAGCTCCAATGACTCTCGCAGTCTTAAGTTCACCTGAGCGCCTACCTGAACACGTGACATTATATCCTAGTCTACCGGAAACGGAAATAAGAATGTGCATAGCAGTAAGTAGTCTCATTTCCAGAACCATAGACTTATTTTCAACAGTCAAATGACGGCTATAGCGTTTGTGCGTGTGTGTGGAGGGGGGTATTTAACTAGTGAAATACATGAAAAAGTGTTTTATATAGTGTTTGTTTATAATCACTGTCGTCCCTTCAAATGAATCAATCCATGGTAGAAATGTCAAACGAATACTACCATTATTAGGCTTTTTTCATTGATGAACATTTATCCTGTTTCAATGGACATTTGTGTATGCAACAATAACATTCGCTCTGGAATTGAAAACACCATTAGGCTGTCGTCAAACTCGTTTTGTTATTTAGCCATGTGGGTGTTTGAGTTGCGTTTCATTCCAGTTCATCTTATTCAGAAACAGAGAAAATTATATATATAAAGTTATATGATGGATAAAACTTTATTTTTCTCATTAAATATGAAACAATATTTATTTGAAATTACAATAATATATTTATTACAACAATATATTTCAGATAAGTATTAACAATTATTAATAAATATACACTAGCTTACTAAAAACATAATTTGTGATGTTGAAAATAGGGTTTATTTCTAAGCAGAATTCACGCTATTGAAATGAAGAAATTAAAACTATTATTGGGGAGACTGGTCACATGGACTGAGGTCAAACATCTTGACTCTTCAGCTGAGGTCGAACATTCTGTATCATTTTTTCAAGGTCGCAAAGTACACTTTTAATGTTTTTCACCATCAATAAAAAAAACTTAACTATTATACTATTAACTATAAATATACATCTGATTCATTGGGGTTTTCAAAAAAATAATTTTATGGAATGAAGGTAGGATTCCGCTATCATTTGATAATGGTATTTTTAATGTAAAGTCTATGATTAGTCATTTTGGTTAGCATTAAATGAACACAGTTTGGTCGGGGCAGGTTGTCCCACGGAGCTTGGGGTTGGTTGTCACACGTTGTCACACTGGGATCAGTGCTGCCACTGCCGCGGATGTATTCTAAACGGTCTGCACCAAAACTGTGAATCATGTGATTCTGACTCATACTTTTATTTATCTTTTTTCTGCCACCTACTTCCCCACCAAGTTCTGAAGTTGTGCATCTCATGACACACGTAAGACCGAGATTCTGTGCAAATATCCCTTCTGTTCAGTATCACATAAAATACATATTAAGCACTGTTTTTTTTTTTTTTTTGAGGCACTGCCAGGTCTATATTATAATTTCTTTATCTTGAAATTAATGTTCTTACTGCGTCAATTAAATAAATTGTGTTTATTTTGTGTTGTGTCGTTTTATTTTTAGACAGCCAAAGATATTATTGTAACTGGTTTTCATTAGTGAATTCGGTCTATTTGACCATTTATAAATTCAAATTGAATTAAGAAGTTTAGATGTAATTTATGTGCATTTGTGCATGAGAGATGTTTCATTTTGCATTGAAAACAGCTGAGTATCATGTATGGACGCGGAAAAATATTCTAATCAGCAAAAAGTGTGACAACCTGTCCCGGTCACCCCTATATGTAAAATTGGATTCCGGTTTTAATTTCGTTAAATGGGATACATTATCTGACATCCGGGTTCAGCACTGTGCTAAATCGGATAACGAGTTTCTCACTTTCTCTGGCCTTAAAAATACATTATGTCGATGTTGCTATTGTTTTAAAAGTTAGTATAATAGTGACTGAAGTAATTGATGTACTATTGTCCTATATGAAACAACCGCCGATTATTATATAAAACTCCATACAGAGATTATTGGAATATTGCAGAGCGATATATACAACATCATAACTCGGTTTATCGAATTATTAAATTTGAGAGATTTTTAATTTTATTTGAGAATGTAGTAAACGAGGTGTGAGCGTGTGTTTGTTGAAGGCTTGGGCTTTTAAAGAAATGTTTGTTGTTTTCCTTTATTTATTTCCTGTGTCCAAAATTGAATATTTTTATGACATATGTAAGTCTTACTGAAACATTTTGACTTTTAGGTCAGGGCGTGCGGTCGCCCTTAGCAGACACTTGCTCATGAACCAATAAACAGCCATTGGAGTTACTGAACCAATTAATTAGAAATTCATATAAAAAAAAGTTGTGCACTCATCGAATAAAAACGGACAAACATGTCGCAGCTGGTTAAATATCGTCAGCGGCTACACCTCGAAGGAATCAATAGACTTTTACTCTATTTGTTGGGTAATTTAGGGAGCAAAGCCAAGTGTGGTTGGCTACTATGCATGTAACACGCGAGTTTAAGGCTCAAATCTCAACCGTTTTACATTTGATGCCCCCATGATTAGGCGTCGTTTGAAACTCGTAATATTTGAATCAGAAAACAATATAAATGAATAGTGGCAGTTGGATAGAATCAAGACCTAAATCATTTTTGTACCTTGCATTACTTCCTGGGAAAATCTCAGTCAAATATCTACCACAGTGGGTAGTATTTGTAAACTACAACTGTACCCTACTCTTAAATTGTGTGTTAAAACGTAGCCTACTTGCTTTCTTTTACTGTGCAGTTCCAACATTTGAGTTCAAAGGTAATAGAAATGTAAGTAATAACTGATGGATTTCACTTATGAAGTAAAAAAAATCTTAATCCCCAGATGACTGCATTATTATTATTAAGTAAAATGTCAGCCCTTGCCAGCAGCTAACATGTTAGGTCCTAAAAGTGAGCATAAAAACTGATGGTCTTTTCGTATGTCAGGGAAAAGGAACGGTACAATGGGTGTGATTAAATCTCCTGAACTGTCCTCTATTACATCGCCCCTATTCGACGCGACGCACCACTTCGGCGTTTATGTCTTCTGGAAAAGGAGCCTAGATCCCATCTCTATCCCATGTAAACAAGACTCCGTCCATTGTACGAATTACTTGGATTAAGTCCCTTTTGTTGTCAGAACATTGGACCCCAATACACACATAGGATCTAATTCAGTTTTCCAGCAAAGTGTTTGGCCTTAATTTTCAATGGACAATTTAAAGAGACTTCTGCATTTTGCAATGCATTTTCGTCATTTAAAGATTTTCTCTTTTATTTGTGTCCGACATTTTAACGAAAATATGGCGTGTGTCATAACAAAGTAGAACTAAATTGTTTTTGTTTCAAAAGGTTGAGGCCAGGCCGCTTTAAGTTGTTTCCCTTTTTTTCACTGTCGAGGGCTTGGTTCCAAAATGGCTGTTTTAATGACCTTTGTAAAATAACAAATAAAAGGCACTCTATTTGTTTCTATTATGCCAATTTAAAACAAGGATTCCCTAGCATTCTATCCTCGGAAATATGCCCGTTTGGCTTTTTTGCGCAATCTGGAATGAGCCGAAAGTGTGCGATTAATTTGGAATGATGTACAAGTTTGACTGTTTTCCATTGTCAATAAGGTTGTTTGAGAGTAACTTGTATTTACGCGTAGTTTTCTTATTTAAAAAAAAACCTTGACAAATTATACAGATATAATTATACAGTTTTTATATCCCGACAATAGATTCTGCTTAATTTTAATTAAGTAAAAAAGAGAGAAGTTTGAAATTACCGTTATATATTTTTAACAGTTCACTTGTGTTATAGTTTTATGAAAAAAAAACCAATGAAATAACCACCAGTAAAAGTAACTTTTTCCCATAGCGGTAAAACTTTTTTAAATCATAAAGTAATCGCGACTTCCTCCAGTAATAAGATGAAGAGGGTGCGTAGGCGGCCTTGTCACTCAGTGTTGTGATAGGCAGACTTATTCGGTTTTTTTGGGGGGTTTTTTATGAAGCTGACTCGATAATATCAAATATTTCAAATTTTGAAAAAGTAAAAATTGTTGCATTTTAGTAAAAATGTATGTTTATTTGGAGTTCATGGGGAAATACCAACGCCGCCTGCAAAAAACATGAAAAACATCGAAAACGTGAAAATCATTTACATTGACGTCATAAGCATTATTATTGTTGTTGTGTACAGTTATTATCATAATGAAATATATTTGTTTTGTGAATAAATATCTAAAAACAACTTAATTGAAATTACATAATTCGTTCCTCACAGGAATGAAGCAACAAAGTGAATGGTTTCGCACAGCGTTTTTAAATTACTGTCCTCGTACCGATCTCTTAATAAACTAAACTCATAACTAGCTTCTTTAAAGACGTTTGCCCTGAGACATTTGAGCTACAAGCAGCAGACATGGGGGTACAGTAGACAGGGGGTGACCGAAGGACTGGAATTAGAACTGGTCTAACATGCCATGTTAATGAAATATTTTAAAAAGGTTAATACATTTAATATTAAAAAAAAAAATAAAAAATCATGCAAACCCTTTAAACCCCTTTTCACTTGTGCATTTCTTTATTGATATATAAAGTTATTATATATAAGCCATTTAAATCGATAACAATCGTTTTACTAACCCTGTGCCAGTCGGTCGAACATTTATTTTATTTCCAAAACATCCAAGAAACATGAAATTGCTTAAAGGCAAAGCTTTGAAGTGCAAACATATTAAAAATACACTTAAAAAGTTATACATATTTGATATTAAAAAGACATAATTTGCGTTTATTCATAGAACAAAAAGAAGAAGAATGAGTTTTGGACAATATTAAAATGGCTCTGAGGTCAGACAATATTCCCGACATTACCCAAGTGAGGAGAACGCGAAGAAATGATAAAGACACCAAATTAAAAGCGTTCTTGTGTTAATAAGCGCAGTGGTTCGGAGATCATTTATTGCTCTGCGTCTGTTACATCTCATTTTCAGACAGGTTATTGCATATAAAAAGTATTCGATATACAAAACCAAACTTTACAGAACAAATTATTAGTTTTGATTGATTGGTGATTAAGCAGCAATAAATTATATGCAGGCATTATAGTTATTAGTTTTTGATACGCAGTTCATTTGACTCAGGAGTGGTGAATCAAACGAACGCCTTACAGACCCATATTTCAAACTAAATCATTTTGTGATTTTGATTGATCTAATATCTGTTTTCATCAAAGAGGATATGTGTGACGCTTACATTAATTCTTAATCAAAAGCAGGTAATGTGGTACTTGTATTCTATTATGTATGTATGTGTTTGTTCATTAAGCTTTCGTTTATATTTACTATTTACTTTTTAGAATTCTATAACTTGAGCTAATATGAAAACTAATTTAATTAGCCATTTTCCCACCATTTCCTTGTTAATCGTGTCCTCACAATGGAACAAATAAAACACATAGAAACGGCAGATCCATATTCCACCTAAACTGGCCGCGCGTGAAACGAATCTATGGTCGTTTCTATAATCCAACAACTACTGACGCAGGCAGATTTAAATTGAAGTCAGGTATGTTTTTCTTGCGACTTAGAAGAATTTCCACAATTCGCAACACTTGAGTAATTAATTCCTGGGGGCCTATGTAAAATGAAATTGTGCATAAACCGTGTACAGTTCGAACGTACGTTGATAAACATTTCCCACACTGATAGTAATTTTTAATACATTTTATACATTTGTTTTTGAACGACCGTCAAGTTTTAGAGAAAAAGATGTTTTGTTCTTAACTTGTTATTCAGGTAACATTGCAAGTATTATTGAAAGTAATTATAAAACATTGCAAGCTATAACCAAACGAATGAGAATAACGGATTCATGGGCATGTAAAAAAAAAAAAAAAAGCAGAACCGAATGTATTTTGTTTGACAAATTTCCCATTCTCATAATTAAAGAAATACTTGCGCGTAACATTAAGACTACTTGAAATTGGTCAGAATGAAACCGGTAGGAATCGGACGCAGATTTGTACCGTAACTGAGGGAAAATTTATAATGTTTAAGGTCTTTCTCTCATCTGGCTGCAACACTTTTGTATACTCGTTAACAATAGCAGAAGCACGTGCCTCTAACCGTCGCTCCCATTATAGTTATGGGTGAATTATGCACTTTTATCTTGTTTTTTCCGAAATAATGCATTTACAGCGTTGCTATTATGACTGTATGGTTTTAGAGGGCGTGAACCTAAACACATTCATAATGAGGCTTGAACAACAAACATTAAACGAATTGACAATTAAACTGACCAATGAAGTATTTAGCGCATGAGTTTGTGTTTCAGCATTGGAGCATTTAAAAGAGTCCGTGTTTTGGGTTTTGGCAGCATCATGGAGATTTGTAATTAAATAAAACCCCTTGGTACCAATAAAATGACTCTACCCCCCGCCAGCGTTCAAGGAATAACATCACTATAAGATAGCCATTATGTCCGCGAGTTAAATAAATAAATAACACATTTTAATTATGTTCACGAAGAATCCTATTTGCGCCTTTAGCTTCCGTAGAATACGTTTCGCTTTAATCATTACAATGATTTTGAGCTTAATTTATTTTTAACCTACATTGACTAAATTAAATTTGTGAATCAGCCTGGATCCACAAAAACACATTTGTAAACATTTTATCTTAAGTGAAATCTGCTGCCTTTTATGGGATGCTATGTGATGCCCATATAGAGTAAATACAAGTATGGGCTCATTAATTCAATCCAAAACCTGGATTTCTTCGTGTTAAGAATCCATACGTGTGAAATTAAGTCGGCACAGACTTTAGCAGGGGGTTTCTTTATGTGTCGTTTTACCCTTAACAACGATCATATCATAATGAAAAAATATGGTAGGAAGGGAGGTAGGTCAAACAACTTTACCTACTTCTACTGTAAGGCTCAACTTTCCATAACGCCATTTCCCGTGAAGTTTCCTTAGCAACATACATAAGCAATTATGTCATTGTAAGTAGTATAGGCATTTTAAGAATATAACATTCCCTTTTTACATGATAATCGGTCGCATTCCGCTTCTGGACAGTTACTTTATTTTACGGTTTACCTTTTAGGGAATGAAAGTTCAATATGGCCACTGCTGTATTTTGGAATCTCAAGCATGTCTATTCAAAATGTTTTGTCTGGGATTGATGAATGTTTATAATGATGTTTATGTTTATAATGAATACACTTTATATTTGGCAATGTGAATCATGTCATGTTTACATGTGATTTTAAGATATATAAAATATTTTTTCCTCATCAGTCTTCACCTCTGGGGGCTGAAGCACATGCTTGGATGGCCTTGGATGGCCTTGTATAGCCTTGGTTTCCCAGTCTGTACACCTAAGGCGTGTGAGTGATATTTAGGTTTATCATGAATCCATTTCCATGTTCTTTTAACACTGTTGATTATTTTACATACCTTGTTATTAGCATCAGAGCCAATAGTCCCACCTGCTAAACCCGGAAAAAAACTGGATAATGACTTCCAAAATGTCTGAGATTCATCCTGACAGGGAAGAGCCATTCAGAATAGGGGTAGAAGGTTTTGGTGTGTGGATCATTTAAGAATGGGATTAACATTGTTGTCATACAACTCGTGTTTTCATTCTGTTATGTCATTTAGCGATTGAAATGTGGGCGTGGGGAACTCATTACATTCTAAGGGCTTAGGACTGGAGAGCAGTAGTTGGGGGGCAGTGAAAGTGAGGAGCATGTCTGATTTGCTGCACTGTTACCGAGGCAGGTTTGGGGTTTTCTGAGTGTCGTGTTGGAGGCTATCTGCAGAGTATAGAATCCAGCTTACAGTACATTTACGGTGTTAGAAAGAAAGAACCTGTCTCACGGGCATTGTGGCTTCAGCAAATAGCCAACTGTTAAATAACAGAGCCTTTAAGGTTCACATGACTTCACAAGTCTTTTTCATTTTAAAAACCATTAAAAAAATGTATGTCAGTGTTGTGTGTCAGTAAGCGGTTAACACAAACGTGTGAGTGATGATGATTATGGGACTTTTCACACTGTTCATTGTAACTGTGCTTCAGTCCTGCATGGACTGACCGAGAATCGGAGGTCCTCCATGCTTGGGGTCGTCCAAACTCCAGTGCCAGAGGATGAAGAAATGCGGGACACCACTTTTCTGTCTCGCCTTGTGAAATGGGTGTACCTCCAAACACCGACGCCTCTTCTGCGACTCTTCTGTGCCTCTTCACTGTGAGAACACTGCCACTGGGTTGTGGGGCGCACCTCGCACCTCAGGATGGATTAGCCAGGTTCAGCCTCTGCCGTTGGAAGAAATCCAGAGCAGCCATGTTCTTCAGTACCTTTCCACCTCCTGAAAGTTAACATTTTACCACACCCCCCCCTACACTTTTGTCCTAAGAGGGCAATTAAGGAAACAAACGTTTTCCCTGAGATTAGCAGACTGCCAGCTTTGCATACTAATTTAATGGCAAGTGATTACAAATGGTGTACACTCTAATTACAGGCACTGTTTTCAATCAGAAACAGACCGATTTCCCGGATGAGGCCCCTGTGGCTGGATTAAAAAAAACACAACCTGACTGAAGCATGAGACAATCATCTGATGCATGGTGTGTCTGAGCATGTGTGTGTCTGAGTACAGGTGTGTCCAAGTATGTGTGTGCTAGAGCATGTGGGTGTCTGAGCACGTGTGTGTCTGAGTATGTGTGTGCCTGAGCAGGTGTATGTCTAAGTATGTGTGTGCCTGAGCACGTGTGTGTATGCACCTATGTGGATGTGTGCTCGCTGTGTGTGCGAATTTGTATGTGTGTGTGTGCACCATGTGTGCATGTGTTCGTCTGTGTGTGCACAGGCTGGCGTGAGTGTGCGTGTACACACTGTGTGTGTGTGTAGTTTGTGTCTGTGTATGCTTACACTGTGTGTGTGTGTCAGTGTGTGCACAGGCTGAGCGTGTGTGTGCGTGTCATTTGTGTCCGCATGCGCGCACTGTGTGTGAGTCTGTGTGTGTAGTGTGTGTCTGTGTATGCGCACATTGTGTCTG
This sequence comes from Hiodon tergisus, assembly GCA_025775045.1. Lineage (NCBI taxonomy): Eukaryota > Metazoa > Chordata > Actinopteri > Hiodontiformes > Hiodontidae > Hiodon > Hiodon tergisus. The sequence goes on along the minus strand of JAOVYW010000002.1, from coordinate 7,013,121 downwards.
TGTGTCTAGTGTGTGTCTGTGTATGTGCACACTGTGTGTGTGTTTGTATGCACGCACACTGTGTGTGTGTGTGTGTATGTGCACACTGTGTGTGTAGTGTGTGTCTGTGTATGCGCACACTGTGTGTGTGTATGTGCACACTGTGTGTGTAGTGTGTGTCTGTGTATGCGCACACTGTGTGTGTGTGTCTGTGTATGCACGCACTGTGTGTCTGTGTGTGTGTGAGTGCACATAAATGGGCTCACTATGTGTGTGTAGTGTGTGTCTGTGTATGCGCACACTGTGTGTGTAGTGTGTGTCTGTGTATGCACACTGTGTGTGTGTAGTGTGTGTCTGTGTATGCGCACACTGTGTGTGTGTATGTGCACACTGTGTGTGTAGTGTGTGTCTGTGTATGCGCACACTGTGTGTGTGTGTATAGTGTGTGTCTGTGTGTGTAGTGTGTGTCTGTGTATGCATGCACTGTGTGTGTGTAGTGTGTGTATCTGTGTATGCGCACTGTGTGTGTGTGTGTGTGTGTGTGTGTGTGTAGTGTTTCATGTGCTTGATGGGAAATTAGTTCTGTACTGCAGCTTATATTTCGCCCAACACTACAATTATCCTCCATTCCCAGGCCAGATCCATTAATGTAAAACACACATGCACTATTCCATGCTTCCGGAGACCCTGGCGTTTAAACGGTGCCTTTGGCTACACAGTTTAGTTTAATTACGCAACCGCTGTGACCGCCCATATGTGTAAAAAGCAGCCGATTTCTACATTTCCATGGGAAAGTAGTATACAGAAGGAACAAATGAATGTGCAGAACTGACTCTCATTTGTTAAATGGGTGAAGCATTGGATCTCATACTAAAAGAAGCTGCCGTCTTAAGTTGTCATGGGATCCAGTCAAGTTAATGTATAAGCCTCAGGCGAAAGCTTGCAAAATTACCTTTTATTTTTTTTAAATTATTTAACATGTTCGCATCCATTGAGGTGATCACAGTCCATAATCCATAATCTTTAAATTCACAAATTCAGCGTCACTGTTACCAGTGTCCTCTTTACCTTCTCCACTCCATTCTTCTCCTCCTTGATGTTGTGGTGTGACAGGCGTCAACACAGATAACATCGGCCAAAACCTCCGGCCAGGCCTGGCAGCTGGTGACACATCCAATTGGCAGGAAGGAGAAGAAAAGAGACAAAATTCCTGAGTAAGTCAGGAAAGCTTTGGGCAAAATCATTTGACCCCCAACCCCTAGAAGGACGAGATTCAACCAAGACACAGAGGGGCATGGGAAGCAGCCTCCAAAGGGTAGACTGCATGCTAACATCCAGCCAGGGCCGACTGGAATTGTCGAATTGTCAAACTGATGGAGAATCAATACACAGAGCCGATGTTACTGATGTTTCTACACACAGGGAGGGTGAGGAAGGCTCCTCCCATCTTAGTTGCCTTCAAGCCACTCATCTCTTTTGCACAGGCTACACGAGTGGTTCAGTGCTGATTGGAGGAGAGGTAAGACCCTCCCAAAACCCTGCTGATTTAACTCACCCCAGTCTGAATGTCTATATACTAAATGTGTGCTGCCGTCTTCCCCCAGTCATGAAGAGAGCTGGATTCAAACCAGCAAATTTATGGGGCTTAGTCTCGAGAGAGTGCCTTTACCCATCGAGCCACTCGGGAGGCTAGCGCCTTTACTGACTGAGCCACTCGGGAGAGCGCCTTTACTGACCGAGCCACTCGGGAGAGCGCCTTTACCCACAAGCCACTCGGGAGAACGCCTTTACTGACCGAGCCACTCGGGAGAGTGCCTTTACCCACAAGCCCCTCGGGAGACCGCCTTTACCCACCGAGCCACTCGGGAGAGCACCTTTACCCAAGAGCCACTCGGGAAAGCGCCTTTTCCTACCGAGCCACTCTGGAGAGCACCTTTACCCACGAGCCACTCGGGAAAGCGCCTTTTCCTACCGAGCCACTCGGGAGAGCGCCTTTTCCCACCAAGCCACTCGGGAGAGCGCCTTTACCAACCGAGCCACTCGGGTTCTTTACCCCTTTAGACTAATGTTAATTAACACCTTACACTGGGCAAATTAAACTGAAATTTTAAATTAAGAAATTTAATATGCTGCAACTTAAAAACTTTTTTGCACAAACTGTTCTTTTTATTATCATTAACAACTAAGATGTACACATGTCGTCTCCAGTGACCTTTTACAGAAGTACATACTCCCACATGAGTCAGTCATTAGTGTGGCAGCACAAACAGACGGCAAAGAGCAGCTTCTCTCTCTCCTTCACACTGTATCACACATGCCTGTCATTACATACACGTGATGTGAAAAACAAACACCCAACAATACCCAACATTCTTAGCACTTCTGTTGAGTTACCTAGCAGTATCCAAATTTCATCATGGCATCAAAAGGCTTTGTTCCATTGGGTTACACAGTATTTCCGGTTATTAGGAGATCACATTTAAAAAGAGAATACTGATGCTTTCACACATCTGTTTGTTCTCTATTTACATGAGTACGCCATCAGCTTCTTATCCCAACAGGTCAACAAATTGTCACGGATCCTCAACAAAAACATACACTTGTGTACATCTTTTGTTTTGTGAAGTGACTTGTTGAAATGACGGAGGATCATCAGAGCAGAACGGGCATCTCGCTGGAAATGGTAGGAATGTGAGAGGAGAGGGGAGGAGAGGAGAGGGGAGGATTTTTAGCACAATGTGAACAACGCCAGAGTTGCAGACTTTATGCCATCTGTCTCCCCCTCGGTCCTCAACTCGCCAATTTCATCAATTTGCTTTTTTTCCCCCCCTCTGTTTCTCTCCTCTTTATTCCTCTTCGCAGGCATTTGGGAGATGATGGGATGTGGTAGTTTCAAAGTGAATTCTAACAACACATTTCTGGAGATGCACTAAAGCGCCAAACCTCAGACCCCATGAAATATCAGATAAATGTATATTTTGGATTCCATAACAAACAATAAAATACACTAATTAAAAGCATTACCATACTAAAGCTAACTTATTTATTTCAGACCTGCGTTTTTACATACATTCTTTTATATGCAGAGGCATGTGTGGTTGGAAAACTGAGACAAACATTAGACCTTTATCCACCGGCACATTTCCACCAGCATTAGCCCATTAGCCTTACTCAGGAGTCATTTTGTATTCTCAGGAGTCATCTCCTGCAGTGGATGACATGTACACTTTTACCAACAGCCAGACACTGGTTGTCAAGCAAGGTGTAATCTTACACAAAGATGTACCTGTGTAAGAATGTCATCTGTTGACATTGGTGTGTTTTCAAGTGTGTGAGATAAAAAAATACCCATAGCAAAACCTGCAAACGGAGTTTACCAACCTCAAAAGGAATGTTCTGTCCGACTTGATCCGGCTCCCCTACAAAATGAAACTCACCTTGAACTCAGAGCTGATAACTGTTTGCACCCAGTCAGATATGCCAGTCTCTCTCCCACCCAATCGAGCCTGTGCAATCATTCTAACTCTGACTCTGTAGGACAATAATGCAGAGAGGGAGGGCAATGGAGCTTTCCGTAATCTACTTTATTTAAAGAAATGACAAAGACAGACTACTTCATGCAGGGCAACTTTGACCCTGTGGTAGAGCAACAGAGACGACCCCTGAACCTCGACCACAAGGGGGGTCGGCTGTGGAGAAGGGGGCACAGTGAGATCACATAGTGGCTGTGTTCCTGGATGGTGTTGACGGTCAGGCCCAGGACAGGGGGTGTGCGTGACCCAGTCCAGTGCCAGGTGGCCTGGCCACAGGCAGGGGGCCTTTGATGGCGACCTCGGTCGGTCTGCTCCACCGGGTCCGGTCCATTGATCCTGCCAAAGATCTAAGGGAGCCAAGCCAGGTGACCTCCTCCGCAGCAGAGGATGGTCCAGTGCTGGCCTGGTAGGAAATAGACTTGGCTTCAACAGTCAGATCACTTAAGACCAATCCAGAGCAGAGGAGGATGATGATGTAACCCTGGTACCATTGTCACCTTTTTTATCTTTACCACTCACACCAGCACAGAGAGAGGACATGTATGGTGGTTTTTCATGCTGAAATGTCCTACCTGGTTTCAATTACAGCTTCATCCATGCGGTTTGGACTTCAGGCCTACTACACTGTGCGAGTGCAGAGTTCAACACGTACAAACACATGCTCTCAAACACACACACATAAACCAGGTGTTGTAAAAATGTCTTATTTTTTAAAACATGTATTAAAGCACAAAGACAAAATATCTGTATTTGTAAGGAATGTAAACTGTGAGATTTGTTGTTTTTTTTGCACTAAGTATAAAGTAGGCAGTACAAATTTTATGTACAAAAGGCAGGGTTTATTTTAGTAATAGGCTAGTGTAATACAACTTTAACGTGGCACATAGCTGTCAGCCACGCCTTCAACCCGGGAAGATGAGAAAAAGAAACAGGCTCCCCGACATAGCCACCGCCCCTCATTATCAAATCAAATCAAAAACATAATAAATAAAACCTACTGACCACACATGAACCGGCCCATATGTGTACATGATCCATATGGCGTTTGTAAGGTCATGGCTCTGCAGAACATAGCGCGACTGGTTCCATGGGGACCCAGGAGCAATAACTCCACTGCAGTTTGTTGGGTTGGGGATGGGGGGGGGGGTAGGCTACCACATTCCCACAGAGCAGCAATCTTCCCAAAGTCTCGGTAAATCACCAACTGCTGCAAGCTCTGAGAAGGCGGCCATCTGCATTATAAAAGAGCCCAACAACTGATCCAACTGTGCCAGTGAGGGTTTGGGCGGACTGAAAACGCCTCGGTCTCTCACTGAAGAAGGCCATTTATCTGTGAAGGGTCAACAGTGTGCAGCATGAGGTCCTCTGCGAGGAAAGGTCTATGCTAAACAACACAAGGGGGAACAAACCGTCACACTTCCATGGCTGCCCCAGTAGGTTCCAGGGATATGAGCAGAGGAGCCTACGACTGATCACAAGGACATGACAATGACAATTCATATGATGATCAATGTGAAACTGACACACTGACTCATGGACAGACAGAATGTTATATTTTCACATCTTAATTCACATACAATAAATATAAAAGGTATGTGGCGTTTTTGGAGAAAATATCTGTTTTCCTTCATCACTGATTAAAATGTACAGTACAAAGAGTGCCAGTACTGATCCCAACAACAGGTGGGAAGAGCAGGTTCATTGTTTTGGCTCAGTGTGTGGATCACCACCTCCACCACCTTTGGTCTGGACCACAGGATTGGACGATGGATTTGTGGGTGCGGATTATGAAAGGAAACGTAAGCACATTATTCTGGCCAACGGTCTGGCACGGATATTAGTCTTCTCTAATCGGCAGATACGTGAGCACACTGACGTGCCAGCAGAGAACTGGGAGGGGCCAAGGTGGCAGCAGCGGTGTGTCGCTATTAATAACGCATTAGGAAAGCAAGCAGATCAAAGCTTACAGGGGCCATGCTATCATACATGAAACCAACGTACTATGGCTTAATGTCTCCTAAGGCGAGTTAGGGCCAAACTCCTTTGATTTGAAATGCATTGTGTGGAGAATGGATTTGTGTGAGTAAAGAAAAAAAGCATGATTTGGGTGCAGCCCATCATTTAAAACCGGACCTCAGAGGCTCTTCAAAGCCCTTTCAAGTAGGAAAACTGTGAGCTAACTGATGGGGGTTTGACACTGACAAACAACAACCACCCTGTGCATACAGGCTCGTGCCCACACCAGTACACACATGCCCACACCAGTACACACATGTACACACACATGCCCACACCAGTACACACAGGTGACAGATCAGTGTCCCCCACTCCATAACGTCGACACAGGAGACAGAACAGTGTCGCCCACTCCGTAACGTTGACAAAGGAGACAGGTCAGTGTCGCCCACTCCGTAACATTGACAAAGGAGACAGGTCAGTGTCGCCCACTCCGTAATGTCGACACAGGTGACAGATCAGTGTCCCCCACTCCGTAACGTCGACACAGGTGACAGATCAGTGTC
>JAOVYW010000002.1:6976976-6989101 GCA_025775045.1 Hiodon tergisus | reverse complement strand
GCGCAACGCTGGAAAACAATGTTTTAAGTTCTCAGTGTGCGGACAGCATCGGTCATGTCACGTCACATCACGCCATGCCACGCCACACTACGTGTTAATAACCTAAAATAGGAACTTTAAGTATATTCTGATGCCGGGGCTGGGATAGGGAGATTACCTCTTTACGCAGGTGCTGAAAGATGAAAGAAGGCCTCCAAATATCACATTCCCTTTCTAATCACCTAACTGGGTACCCGAAACACAAACCAAAGACTGTCCGGTCTCTCTGCACCTTGAGCCACATGACTGAAATACAGCATAGAATGATAAATACAGTTTTTAAAATTAACCAGATGTCTATGGCTGTAGATATAAAAAGAGCTAGAATCAGACAAAAGGATAAACGAATATCTGCTAACTTTCTAGTGTCTAGTAATGTCATTGTTTGACTATGTTAGGTTTGTTTTGTCACCTTTAAACACCGCCCTGCCAGTTATATAGTGTCGGGTTTTTGTCCCCACTATGAATGTCACGGTTTAAAAACTACCCCCATAGTGTGGGGAGGGCTGGTTCTAACCATAATTGAAATGGCCAGGGGGCCAATCCTTGGTCCGGGGTCTCCCATCATCCCCCTTCCTCCTTATGATGATCCGTGACCATAGAGTCTGGCCCTGAGGTGCTGTGGTTAAGGCAAGAGTTTGACAGCCCAATCACCTCCGTAACGCTGGCCGATGGTTCCCCCAACCATGGGCCTCGCACACCCAAAGCTGGCTTATGTGACACTGACAGGCTACGCAAGGTGCCGTGTCAAGTACATTTCGCCTTAGATAGTCAACAGAAAGGCGCTCGGAAGATAAACGGGCTTCAATGAACACATGCATTTAGGAACATCCTTACATCAGATGTTGAGTTCAAGGGCTTAATTAAACACCATGCCCACCCTCCACCCCCCACAACACAACCTGCTACAGATAAAATGAAACACTTGCAATTACACAGGCCTTTGAAATGCCCTGGACACTGATCACTGTGGTTACGCATTTAAGCTCTCTCTCAAAAGATTCGATTTGAGTATTTCATTTGAAAAAATTATAATGTCATATTGTACACCAGTCACAAATTGTTATTAATAAAAATTGATGGCATTAAGAAACTGAAGAGACAGCAGGCGCTTGCAGTCTCCTGGTACATTACAAGTCATGTCTGAGAGTCTTCCTGATCAAAGGCACTTTCACGTTATATCGCAAGCACTCAAAAATCATTCCATGCCGCGTAAATCATTAAGCACAGACATTAAAAAATAAAGCCTAATTTCTTAAATATGTCAACCAATTAAAAAGAAATTAAGCGGTAAAACAGAAGAAAGCAGAAGATATTTGGGCTACAGTTGATCTCTAATGATAAAGACCTGGACAGGAGATGAGAGGGAGCCGTGCTGACGAGGGTCCAAGGACAGTGCCACAGAGAGCGCGGTACAGCTCCACTGAGACCATAGCCATGGCCAGCAGCTCAACTTCGAGATGTGGCACAACCTGTGAGACTCGAGTTTCAGAGCATGGAAACTAAAGGATCAACCGCTCAGAAGATGAGGCTCTTGGACCTGATGGGAATGCCCTCCCCAGACGCACCATGTGGGCCCATGGTTGCCACGATGCTCTACAGCAGGGTGAAGCAAATTGACCTGGAAGAGACTTTTAATGTACCCCAGCTGCCCATAGAGCAGATCATCAAAACAACTGTCAGAGGTGTCTCTTATGAGCTGTGTGGAGAGAGCAGAAGAAAGAGAGAAAAAAGCTAGCTTTTTAAAGAACTTCATCCACAAGGGGACACAGAAAAATCCAGAAATGCTTCAAAAGAGAGAAAAAAACACACATCAGACCGAGTGAAAGGGTGGTACTTTTCTCTCTCTCTCTCTCTCTCTCTCTCTCTCTCTCTCTCTCCCTCTCTCTCTCTCTCTATTGCTGTTGGTGGATCACGAGCTCAGACGATCTGGCAACAGGAATTTTAAAACCTTCTCGCCCAGTTTTGCACCTGAGTCTGTGGTACGCATTAAAAGCAGACGAGCTAACTGTTTGCCCTGTCTGTTTGATATGGCCCCACCTTTGGAGTGGCTAAACAAAACCACAAGTGAAAATGAGACAAGAGGCAAGGCCAAAGATCAACCAGCCAAGGTCGACGATTGCAGGGGGGAGAAAATAAGCTGGAGCGGGGGGCGAAAGAGTGGAATGGATGAAAAAGAACAGATTTTCTCTTTGACCAGACGGAGAGAGAAACCCAAGGGCCTAAATAAGATCACACTACATTTGCAATTTGCCTGACACTCTTCCCCTGTCTCTAACATAAGCCCCCACTCCTCCCATCCCACGGCAGTTATTTATCAACAGCACAGACGGGCAGGGGTGAATGCCCAGTGATGCATCGTACAAGCCATGTGCCATGGTCCGTCCTGCTCCGATACAGCGCAGTGGTCTGTCTAGCCAGCTGAGGAGGAACGGCCCCTGTTGAAGGGCTTTGGGTGTCTCGGATCAACTCCATTGACATTCTGAACCAATTTACCGATGGGGGGAAAAAGGCGGACCGGAGCACAGTGAAACTCAGGAAAACAAAGCCAGCTGGCTCCTGTTGCTAGGCAGAATGTGCAACGAAAGAACAGAGGATAATGACAACAACTGACTGAGAATGTAGAGGTCCAGTCACCCCATATTAAAGATTATATGAATAGAGAGTTGTGGCGGGGAAAATAGAACATTGCCATAGCTTTGTTAGAGCAGAGATCATGATATTGGGCATGGATACATGGTGGGTAACAAACTGAGGAATCTATTTTAGGGGTATTTCAGATATAGCCTTCCAGAATTAACGTTAAAATTGATAATCTGCGCATGCAAGTCAAAGAGAGAAATTGATCAATAAAATAAAAACATTTAAATGAAATTTCTACTGGGAAGCTATGTTCACAAATGAGTCAGAGTCTTCCCTTTATATGTTTTTTCTTTTAGTGATCACAGCTGATTAAAGAATTCAGGACGGAGCAACCATGCTTGGTTTCAGTGCTGCGATAATGCAGCCAGTTTAAGTAAATATAAAACCGTGTGAAAGAAAGCTAAGCGCTGCAGCCACCGTGCCAGCTACTGAAATAGCATTTAAGGAAGGCGTAAGTACGAAACTCAGTTTTGGCACTGCTGAATGCAGAAATTGGGAAACATTTAGCAAAGTAGAGCCATTGTCCTGACCCCACCTTGGTATGTCCCCCTTGCTGGGGAATATTTGTGCCTCGGTACTGGTCTACAGCTCTGCGGTTTCCATGGGCTCTGACCAAAAACATACGCTGGGGCCATGGCTGGAATTCAAAAAGCAGCATCCTTTCAATTAATCACACTGGCAATTTCCCTAAGTGTCTGTGGCTGCATTACATTATGTATGAATAATGATAACCTTGTTTTGATTGGTGAATTGCTCAGAATTCAGACTAGGTTTGTGGTGTCCAAGGGGACCACCGATTCATTCAAGTCAGACACATGCAATTGTTGTCCAATGAGGTCCACAATCCCCAGCAACTTAACCCAACTCACACACAAACCAAGTTATCTTCTAACATCCTGGCAATGAGCGCCACAATCCCCAGCAACTTAACCCAACTCACACACAAGCCAAGTCATGTTCTAACATCCTGGCAATGAGGTCCACAAGCCCCGACAACTTAACCCCAACTCACAAACAAACCAAGTCATGTTCTAACATCCTGGCATTGAGGCCCACAATCCCCAGCAACTTAATCCAACTCACACACCAACCAAGTCATGTTCGAACATCCTGGCAATGAGGTCCACAATCCCCAGCAACTTAACCCAACTCACACACAAACCGAGTCATGTCCTAACATCCTGGCATTGAGGCCCACAATCCCCAGCAACTTAATCCAACTCACACAACAAACCAAGTCATGCTCTAACATCCTGGCATTGAGGTCCACAATCCCCAGCAACTTAACCCAACTCACACACAAACCGAGTCATATCATCTTCGTATAAAGCATGGAATTATAAAACACAGATAAAAAAATGTTGAAAATAATTTTTTTATACATTTTTACACACAAAAATACACATTTTTATCTCATTGTCTCATTCAGTTTTTAAATGGGTTTCAAGATGTATGCAGGGATAGCAACCAATGAGAACAATGTTTTTTGTATATAAAAAAATTTTGGTAAAATGTAATCACTCAAATTGTTTATTTATTTTTTTTGCTCCACTGAAGATTTGTAAATAATGATGAACAAAAACCTTTAAGGTGCATGAAATAGTTATGAAAATGTTTAATGCATCAAAATAGATCATGTTATATTACTGAAAATCTGGTTGTTCTTGAGAAACAGTTTTTTTATGTTAAGAAAACTTATTTCTAGGAAAACATTTCACTGCCAGCCTAACAGCTAGTGTGCCATCTTTGTCAGGGTGTAACAAGGAAATATAAGTTTGACCTCATCCTCTCAGCTGTACGGAAGAAAGCTGTGTGTGGGAGTCATTGTAATTACGGAAGTATTTCTATTTTTACCACTTTTTTTGTCCTTTACACTAAAGCCATCCCAACCATTTAAAAAGAAGTCAAGTTTTATAGATGTTATACAATCAGTGCTGTATCCTATCGTATTTTCCAGTGTAACATTACACAGTGTGAAAATTTTACTTTCATGTTACGACAACATTTGCTGTCACGGTAAACAGTCAGAATATTGTTTATACTTTGAGCTGGTAAAACAGTCGTTAGAGGCCTAAGCGAAACATAGTGAAGTTGGACTTTCACGATAAACTTATCGTAAAATAGGTTTAAAAAATGGGTCATCTCATATTTTGAACTTCCACATCATATTTTGTATAATGTCAGCGGAGTTACCGTTTTCCTGCCAGGTCAATGAATGCAGACGCTTGTGATAGGTACTGAACTCAATATCGCACGCAAACGTCATGGATACAACTGTGTAGAATCCAGTTTAAGTAGAGTAATGACGAGTGCCTCAGGGTCCAATACTGACGAATTGCGAATTGGGTGCGTAAACTATATATGAGGAATATCATTGTCGTTGCCACCCGCGAATAAAATGGGAATGTTCAACAGTAACATGAAATTGTCAGTAGTGATACTTTGTTTAGTGTAACAAAAAGCAAAGCAAGTAGGAATAGCTGACCTTCAGAGCCTACAGTTAACGGATCTTCTGTAATTAACATTTAAATAGAATACCTTTAGCTCTAGTAAGGAACGGTGTGATAAACAACGAAGATAAAATGAAATTAAAACATTGAACATACTAGCAAAATTACAGTATATCAACGACAATGGAAACTAACATTAGAAAGCTAATTGACTGAATTTTACATTTCGACCAGTGATGAGCAATTTTAATTTCGCCGCCAGCCATGTATTTTAAAGGACATACATTCGAATGAATTCCATTTCCAACGGGAAACACTGTTTAAAATATATTTTTCTAAACACAACATGTATGACGGGTGATGCAAATAGATGACCAGTGTTCAGTGTTACATAGACTTCTGATGACGCAACATTTGGATCGTATGTTGAGTATCCACCAAATTTTAGGCTGGAGGAGTAATATAATTAAAATTATCGTCACAATTAAGGACTGGAAAGCAAATACATGCTTACATTAATTTAAATATATCTGATGATTGAAATCATACACGCCTACTACCGGGCGTAATACTAGTATTAAAATGTTTTGATAATATAATATATATAATAATTTATCTGTATATAGCCTACTTAAACACTTCCGGCATGTATCGGCTCATGTAGGAACTGTTTATACAGATCTACTCGGCCTTGTTTTACGTCTAATACCTACCGACATTACCCAAGTCGCGGCTAAAAAATACGGTCTACAGAAGACCACTAGGCAGCCTGTAACGATATTAAATTTCCATTAGGGAAAGTCGTGGTGTATCCTTCAATGAACCGCCTTAAAGACCCGGCAGAACGCTAACCACTGCGTACCTAAGAGGCCACGAGAGAGGACACCCCAGCGGCACATCGCAATGTGCCATAATGTGGTCCAGGTGTCTCTCTGATCCTTGGTAAGCGATTAGCTCCCTCTCCTGCAATCAATAACATGTTCCTACAGACACTGGAGCTGTCTCTACATTCTGTCGTGAAATGAAAAAACGTAATAAAAAACGGTTTGCTTCCTTCCCTTCCTCACTTGAAACACTTAATATTATCCCCCACGTTCGTCTGAATGTAGATATATTATAAACCAAAATTTTGAATAAATGTCACAATGTTTAACAAAACTGAATACAAGCAGAGTCAAAATGTCATAATTAACTTTTTATTTTGAGCAATAAAGCAATGTTATTTTTAGTATAAACATTACAAGTCTGAATTCCGAAAATGACACATATTTTCAGTACACCTATAATAATTTTAATTCACAATTTTTCGGTTTCTGTCTCTACCCTTTTTGAGCAGGCAATCAACTCGATTAAATTAAATGTTATTTTGAGAACCAGACCAAATACATACTATATCATATATTTGCGAAACCAGCACGAATCTCTTTCTACAGAAATAATTAAGTGTATTTCATTAAAGTGCTAATTTAATTCTTGGAAACCTGGAATTAAATCCACTTGAATCTAGCAATGCTGAAATAAACATAGGAACCAGAGCTGCGAGGCGCCGCTATGGAACGCCTACTTCAGGTTTTCTTCAAGAATGCATTGGTTTTAATCACACACAGCCTGATCAAAGAGAATAGAGAGACTTTAATGAAATATTGTATGCATAATTAATATTACAGTATATACAGTAGGGTTTTAATTTAAATATCAATTCTTATCATGGAGACTCTAACTTATGTTCGCAACTGGGCCTAAATAACACGCTCTCTCTCGCGCGCGCACACACGCGCACAAAGCATCAAAATATCCACATATGGATAAGTCGAGGGCCGGTGGGGGGGGAAGGGGGGGGTAAGGACAGGTCGTTATCACGAGCTCACACTATACGCATCAGCAACTACGTCTACCACACCCTCGCGTGCGCGAAACACGCGAAAGAAAAGCCACGTCAGATATAATAGCTCCATCCTTTAAGGATATTAGAATATTAGAAGACTGTCAGAACAAAAACGTACAATATATACATGCGCTTTAATATCAAATACGTAACTATTACATATAGCTTCAAAACATGTAAAAACAGAATATTGGCCATTAAAACATCGAAATGTCAGATGTTATTACAAATAGAGCTGCTTTATTGCGTCACCATTATTACTCACATTACATTACAAACAACATGTGAACAGCTTAAATTTATTTCCACGTTTCACATAACACATTTCACTATTAAGGTTATCCTTAAAATGAAATTGGAAAACCCTTTTAGTGTTTAATAAAAGGCTTTTATTTTACAGAAAATGTAAATTACGCTTGCTTCCACGTATAAACGTCCATTTCAAACTGTGATCAATCCATCAAAAACACACCACAACTCCCTGTTTGCTCCCCGTCGCATTTCTGAAATTATTTTTATATCGAAAATAAAAGCAATTCAATTTTAAATGTTTTATATTACAACGTCCAGAATAAAAGTGGTAGCTGGCGTCATTTCTCGTGATACTAGACTTTGAATTGCCTAACACCAGGAGAGAAGTGTACTGAAAATGTATTTAATTTCTAACACGATATCGAACTCATTACAATAAAAAACAGTGTCTTGTACGCCATTTACAGCACAACAGTCACAATTTTCACGATGGTGAGAAAAGTTGTGATTTTATAACGAAAAGGTTTAACTACTTCCGTTTTTTTCTTTCATATTTTTAATATTATATTACTCTGATGTGTTCCACCGAATATATTTGAATACATACCAGATAAGAAAATCATAAGAGTAATATTAACCGTTCCTGCACGTAAGCTAATCAAATGTGTGGCATCTCGTCGTTACTCTGTTTTGAAGAGAAGGATGTCGAGTCATTTTGACAGGTGTACCATCCGTTAACGATACTTTTTTGGAAAGGTGACTCGCTATGGAAAGTCCTGCGACTCTGGATAAAAGTTGGGTTGGGTGCGTATTGTGCCGACTCAGTCCTAAAATCACCCCTCTGCAACAGCAAAGGGTCCATTAGTGATTGCGATCTGTGCACCGAACAACCCAAACCGCAGTCGAAGTTATGGAAACCTGGACCCAGAGAAGAGTCACTTCGAATCTCCGGGGATAAAGAGTCTCGCGAGGAAGTGTGTCTCAATGAGCGGGTCATCGTGGCTTTGGGGGAGGGTGCGCTTTGAGGATCCTTTACTTCGGGCGATATGTCATTGTCAAGGGGCTCTCCATCCTCACCTAGCCCCTCGTCGGTTTTCACCATGAAAGCCTTGCAGTGAAGCTTCATGTGCTTGCGAAGGGAGCTGGGGTGTGTGTAGCACTTCTCACACCCTCTGACCTTACACGTGTAGGGTTTATCACTGGAGTGCACGTGGGAGTGTTTCTTCCGGTCACTGCTGTTAGCAAATCTCCGATTGCAGCCTTCAAATTCGCATTTAAAAGGCTTTTCACCTAAACGCAGAGGGGAAAATGGCTGCGTGTTACGTGTTTTAAGTCTCGTTCCTTCGTAAACATGAAGGGCAGCCCAAGGGGATATAACAAGGGTCGTTTTTGTCACTACGATTACTAATACATTCTTATATTTATAAATATATATTCTTATTCTTATATACCTCTGTATAAGCACACGGCAAAAATCTGAGACCAGACAAAACAGGCACGTCAAGTCAATTCTCCCCCGGGACTCCCAATATACATATCTTCCAAACTTCAAAAGACTACAAAACATAGCCAACTCCCTCGTATAGGAGGAAGTTCCACCAAAACCATTACATACAAATTTAGTCAGACGCATTGGTCTGTTATACATTATAACCACATTATCAATAAGTGATAACTACATTGCCGACCATGCAGAGGCGAATTCAACACAATGTGTCTTGTTTTATGCCGTTACGATACGAAATTTAGCAAAAACGGGGATTGAACGCTCAGCTCTTGTGATGTTGAAACACTACTGTGACGTTTCAAAACGTAGACAAATATTTAAAACATTATTTTTTTTATCTAAATACTTATATATTTCAAGGGGATATCTGAAGCCATGTTTTACAACTTCCAAATCAAATCTACGTGTTACTTTTACATTTCATTCGTCCACATTCTTCTAATGAAGTGTCAGCACCAAAAATATACAAAACTCTATTGTTTTAATATACTGGGTTTTGAGCGAAATTCCGTCTTCATGGGAGTTGAAGAGTCGTTAGTAAGTGAGCGCAGCAGGAATTCCCCTTACTGACTTGCAGGAGAGTTCGGCTTCTAAACTACGTCATAGCTCCCCGGTGTCCCAGACTTTATTTATTTATTTATGTAACTCTGACTGAGGAGAGTAGGGATACAAAGAATAGCCCGCGCTGCTCTATTGCATCGCGTCATTATAGGAATAAATTAACCTCCAGCGTGAAGCGTTTTAAATCGGCGAAGGTGGAAGGAGCGAAACCACACGTGCTTATATGTTAAACGTCCACAAAGAAAATTTCGACATTTCGAAATTTCGAATTTTATTCAAGGGTATTATTCGTACGGCTAAAACTTAACCCAGCAACTCTGCTACTAATAACTGCCCACAATAAACGCTATGACTACTGATTAATAACACTATTTAAAATATCAATTATTATTATTTATTATAATTATGCTTCCAATTAAAAAACATTATTATACTGTACAGACGGATATGATTGTCTTCATTAAGCCACAACGTGAGCACTGTCTCTTTAAATAATACATCGCTACTGTACCGAGGCAATCCGAAGGTAACGTTACTTACCAGCAACTTTTTTGTCCCGAACAAGCATTTTGTTGCGTTCTGAGTACTCACATTTTTAATTGAGTTTACATTAAACGTATTGTCTTCATTGAATACCTTAAATATATTTAACCAATATAAAGTCATTTATTTATTTAAGGTTACGTAAGTACTGTGCAAGTAATAAATAAAAATATATTTTCGGATTTTAACTTTGATATTAATAATATGTATTGAGTAATATAGATATTATTTTCACATTTGAATATGATTAAAAAAATTATTTTAAATATTATTTTAAAAATCATGCCGTTAAGTTATTATAATTATGTTAATTGTTTTCAACTTTAGTATGTTTTCATACTTTATCGATAGTTAGGCTACCATAAACAAATTAAAAATCCCAAGTATATGTTATTTACTTGCCTAACCGAACATCGTTTTCATTGACATCATTATCATAAACTAACCTGTGTGCGTTCTCTTGTGAATCTTGAGATTTTCTGATCTCGCGAAAACTTTCTCGCAGCCTTGGAAGGGACATGGGAAAGGTTTTTCCCCAGTGTGGACTCTGACGTGGTTCACCAGTTTGTACTTGGCTTTGAATGGCTTTCTCTCTCTAGAACATCTCTCCCAGTTGCAGACGTATTCAGAATGTTCAGGTCCTCCAACGTGTTCCACTGTTACATGAGTGACAAGTTCATACATTGTCACAAAAATCCTCGCGCACAGCTTTTCAGCACCATCTCGTTCGCCAGTCCACTTGCAGACAAGCTCGCGTTTCGGGTCTTGCCTGGAACACCTGACGAAAGAGTCTCGTTGTATGGCCATGTTCAGGGGCTTGTAGAGACCCAGAAACTGTGTCACAAACTGTTGGCCGCTGCCTCTTGGACCATAAGGGTACGTTCTTGTGAAAATATCCTCTGGTAGACCCAACATCATTTGGCTGGTGAGGTCTCGAGTTGCGTCGGAGGAGCCATGGGCCTGCTCCTGATATGCAGAGAAAAACGCGTGGCTCCGGCTGTCCCTATAGCTGGGAAGGTCACGGTACCGTCCAACCGAGCCATGTTGGGCAGATCTTGATGCAAGTTCATCGGTAACTGGTGGCATGTCTATTCCAGAAGGATTGTTTCCACCGATAATGCCCCTGGAGCTGTGTTCTAACCGGTCACTGGAGCATCCAGAGTGTGACGATTGGGAAACCGAATATTCAACATATGTACCGCACCTCGTCTCGGGATAGTCTCGTAAATTGTACGAGGGGCATAGTTTTAAGGAACTGCCAGTGGGGTGTCCCGTGTGCTCCCCAGCCAAAGGTGGCAGCATCACGCTGGGTTCAGTATTGCTTTCCCCAGGGTAGACCCGAGAAAGAGGGCAGTCACTAAACCTCGACAAGCTTGTCATGTTCTGTTGTGATTTTGGCAGTGAACTTGCAAAAATCAACCAATCGTATGCTTAGGATTTACTTAGAAATCCTGTTTCAATTATCCCTGCTATATATCATCTGCGTGTGAATATCCTTGCCCTGAGCCTCGCGGGAGGAACAGGAACCAGACTCAAGTTCGTTAAAGTTGGTGTGCGTCCCATTCCGTTCACTTTGCCCTCGTGATTTGTGGCAGTCACCTTAATAGTAAAAATGCCTCGAAACAGGCCATGGCGCAATATAAAAGCACAGCAGGCAGATCTGCTTTTAAAATAGAGCGCTTTGGGATTGGTTGGAATTCGGTATGATTGACGGGAGTTACGTTTGTTTTAAAAAGGACACGCCTGCGTTCGCAGCACGACTCCGTTTTCAAAAATCGCGAAGAAAAGGCTTTGAAATATGCCGGGTATGCACTACCAAATATTTGCGGCATTGACTTCCGGCCGCGGTATTAAAACGCAAACTTGTTCATTTACAAAGTATTAACGTTTATAATTGTTCATTTGTATATACAACAAATACAGCGTATAATACAAATGCATAGGCTGCTACGGGACAAACAGATAAAACACGGCGACTGAAATCTGCTTGCTTCTCCATTTGACTGAGCTTCTTGCAAGGGCGTGGTTTAGGGTCATCCATTTCAGTTAAGTAAGAAAGACAATAGGATCGCAACACTTTAAAGACGAACCACCTGCGTCACATCTTTTCTTTTACGAAGAAAGTCAAATTGTCCAATGTATTATTCTTCCACGCTTATGTTCAATTTTAGTTTTTCACTACGTTTTTCAGCCATTTGGTCTTCAGCCCTTGCCTCCAACAAAAAGCGTTCACTAAAATCAAACG
>JAOVYW010000002.1:6933268-6951270 GCA_025775045.1 Hiodon tergisus | reverse complement strand
CGGCCACATGGGACGGCCACATGGGACGGCCACATGGGACGGCCACATGGGACGGCCACATGGGACGGCCACTCAAAGAGAAAAGGAAGAAGAGCCCAGAGCGCCTGCAGGAACTCACCTGTGAAGAGGAAGAATATCAGCACCATTATCAAGGTGTAGCCAAAGTAGAGGATAGTGCTGGCGGCGCCGATGATCTGCAGCTTGGAGAAGAAGTAGTGCACGGCGTAGACCAGGAGGTAGGCCGCTGTGAAGCTGCTGGTCAGGAAAGATCTCCACCACCAGTGATAGTCCTGTGGTGGGGGTGTAGCACAGGGAGGGGAGGTCACGGCACGGAGCAGAGGACTAACTCCCGCACCGGTGTTCAGGGAGGTCACGGCACGGAGCAGAGGACTAACTCCCGCACCGGTGTTCAGGGAGGTCGCGACACGGAGCAGAGGACTAACTCCCGCACTGGTGTTCAGGGAGGTCACGGCACAGAGCAGAGGACTAACTCCCGCACCGGTGTTCAGGGAGGTCGCGACACGGAGCAGAGGACTAACTCCCGCACCGGTGTTCAGGGAAGTCACGACAAGGAGCAGAGGACTAACTCCCGCACTGGTGTTCAGGGAGGTCGCGACGCGGAGCAGAGGACTCTGGGGGGAGTCGTTCTTCCCCCCTGTTCAGGACAGACCTGTTCGGGGGGTGTAAAAAGACAGCCCCGTGCTCACCTCCGCACACAGGTGAAAGTAGCACAGTAGGATGGTGGCCTCAGAGCACGTGATGAGGAGGATGATGAAGACGAGAAACAGGAAGCCAAACATGTAGTACATCTGGTGCGACCTGCAGGGCGGCAAGGAGAGCCAACATAGCAATCAGTCCCGTTATCTGATGAAAGGAAACACATTGCTACCCGACAAAAACTGTGGGAGAACGTGACTAACAGGGCCTGCGAGCATGCATTTAGAGTCACGCGATTACAGCATCGATTCTTGAGCTATGAGCGTTAGTGGACTTTTAGTAATAAACAATTTATTGGCCCAATAAAACGGGATTGCAGGATTAAATCACATTGCTGGAAGTAACACTACGAACTTTGCTTTAGAATGTCAAATGACATCATCGTTACTAATGTAACATTTCACTACTATAAAGATATTCATAGTTATTCAAGTTCAGTAACTAATGATACCCCAATTTTAAGTCAGTGTTAGCAGCCAAGTTAAATTTTTGCGGCATTGCAAATTTATTGTTGATTTACACCTGACAGTTTTTTGTCTGAATGCTTCAATTGGAGCAGCCCGAGTATCAAGAGATCAGTCACATGCGATTGCCACTTACAGAGAAACAAAGAAAACCCCATGATCTAGACCCCTGGAGAAATTATACAGCTAGATTTTTATTTTTTAAACCAAGCAACCCCTGTGCGCCTTGGAGCGCCTTTGGGACCCCCGAGGAAGCATTTAGGGGGAACGGACTGCTAGAACCACCTTTCTTCAACGGGGGGCGGCCCGTTGCACCCACCAGATGCTGTTGAGGATGAAGAAGAGCTGGATGAAAATGCAGCCGAAAGGCAGGATGCCCCCCATGATGATTCCAGGCAGGGGCTTGGTGAAGAAGGACTGCTCTGGAATCTGGCGGGGAATCTGATTGGTCCGTACCGGGTGTTCGATGGCCTGGGTTTCAGACAGGAAGGAAGGAAGAGGAAAAAAAACAAGAGGCTCGTTTTCATACTCGCTGGAAAGTTGTTGGAAACGCATAACAGTGCCGTTACATGAGAACGTTACACTCAGTTCAGGGTCCAGACACTCACCGGCTTTTTGAACCCGAAGTAGGCCCCGATGAAGGTGAGTGGCACAGAGATGCCGAACCACAGAGCCAGCACCGCCACCAGCGTACCGAAGGGGATGGCTGCCGAGGAGCCTTCCACCCACAGGATCAGATTCATCAGGAAGAAGTTGGCAAACACGATCCTGAAGAGAGAGAAACGCATTGCTACTTCTACACGGGCTCCGGCTACCAGGGCGCGGTCACTGGCCACGGCCTCCGGCTATCAGGGCACAGTAAATGGCCACAGGGACAAGGACAACATACCCGGGGCACAACAGCGCTGTCAGCAGGACATTTGTTTTCCACTTTTCACCGCCAAATGCTGAAAGACAAATATAGAGAAATATAAATACAGAAGTGTTTTTATTACTTTAAAAGGTTTGCTTCATGGCTAATGCTCCATGCAGCTTCCATGAATTCACTTTCAGTGGTGAACAGAGTAGTTTGGACAGATCAACAGCTCTGTTCTGAGCAAACACTTACTCTTGTACATGCGGGCAGACACGTAGCCTGCAGGTGTACCCAGAAGGACCCACAGGACCACAGCACAGGTCATCAACGCGCCTCGGTTAGCTGGGGACAGGAACCCCAGGCAGGCCAGAACTGAGGGCACAAATCGTCCACGCTGGGTAATTGTGAGGCTACATTTTAACGGCAGAACACAAATGCAGCAGAACTGCTGAGGTGTAGCCAGGCATTTCTGGTCTCCACAAGAACACTTATTAGCTCCATTACGGTATATAGTTCACTTAAAGTAGCGTGGCTAGGCTGCTATGTCTCGCCACACATGAAAAGATCACCAGGGAAACGTTCACTTCACTGAGAGGCAAGAAAATCACAACTTGCACAACTTACATAGAGTGATGAAGGTCATAATGAAGATTTGAGTGCCCTGTCCGAGGAAGATTGACAGCAGCATGCCCTTCCTGGGTGGCCGGAACACATCCCCGTGCACCTGTTTCCAGCCAGACTCCTCCTGTGCATCCTCCTGCAAGACAAGGTGGCCCAAACAGCAAATCAGAAAGCATCCTTTAGTGGGACACAACCACCATGTACGGTAAAGTCTGGTGTACATCCCGGGGGGGAATAATCCATTAGAACACTTCAAAACTCTGTCTTGAAGCGAGAGTCAACCATTTTATACACCAGAGTTTACTCATCCAACACTCATGTAGCAAAACTGACAAAGCGTCGCCCAATCAGAAGCCAACCCTCACATGGGGACAATGATTCAGTCACCAACACCAAGCACCGCTCAAAAAGTTGTTTGCACTACTATTGAGAGGGGCAGTGTCCCCAACTGAAGGGAAGAACGTATGTTTATGCTCCCATTTTGAAATATGTCCCAACAAAAGGGGCGTTCCAGGAGGGTGTAGAAAATGAACTTGCACATATTGGTCCCTCCTACTAAAAGGGAGTTGAAAATTCAATTAAATGTTGGGTAAATAACCATTAGCAATATTCAAGAATTGGCTTAACATATCCATCATCTAACGTTAGTCGCAGGACTATGACAGTTGTGAAGAATTCTTGCACCCCGTGCCCTTAGACCCTTCAAAGTGATAATTTTGTAGGGAGCACAGAACAGCAAATTTCACTTTGGGGGATTGGAACACAGCCAAGCTTACAGGAGAAATGGAAGCTCTTGCCTGGAATGACGGTATCTTTACCAAGTCTGCCTGCGAACGTTACAACACAAGTTCAAAAATGGCAAAGATGAACAAATTCAGCAAAATATCCTTTTATAAGAAGGTATAATGCACACTCTCATAGACCTCCTCAAGACACACTTATCTTAAATATTCAATGTTATGTTCCCATCATACAGTAGCGTGAAATAGTATGATTTGTGTGATATTCTGCTTTTTTGCATATTTAACACTTAACCAGAACAACCAAAACCTAATAAACGATTTTCCGATTTTATTTATTTAACGAAGAAAATTACACAACGTCCACTGCATACCGTCTTTATTCCAGAACTCCAGGATTGAGAGGAGCATTCTTGCTGTTCTAAATCAGCAGTGGTTTCGGCCTTGCCACTGAATATATTTCTGTCCAGTGGACATTGCCTTAGCTGAGGAAAGAGAGGCTGGCAGGTCCCTGGATGTTGTGCTAAGCTTTTCTGTGACTTCCTGCACAATCTCTTAGTGAGATTTTGGCCGTATGGCCTCTACTGGAAGATTCACTACTGTCCTAAACTTTCTCCTTTTTAACAGTTTGACTGACAGTGGTTCGGTAAAGCCCCAGAGCATTAGAAATGGCTCTGTAACCAGTTCCAGACTGATTTTTTTTCTTCTTCTTTTTCTCTTTTCAGGAATTTCTTTTGATTGTGGCATGATGTGGCTCTTGAACCTAGATGTGCCCACTACACTCTGATGGTCAAGCTGGCCTAATTTTCCCTTTAATAGGGTGGCTAGGGGTGACTTTTTCCACACATAAATCAAACAAATGAAAGAAGCTTCAAACATCTGTGTTATTCTTTTCTCAGAAACCCTCTATATCCTTAAAAAAAAAAAACACAAAGATAACAATTTTATTTGCAAAAATGCTGAAAAAAAACCCATCACTGCACCGTTTATGCAAACGGTGAAAAACTGAAAGGTGTAAGATACGAGATTCAATTAAATCTTACAAGAGAAAACCAAATGTTCCAATTCTCTCTCTACCCTAGGCATTCCAAGATGAATCAGAGAGGACACACTAGTCGCTCGTTTCTAATTTCTGCTGTAGACTACAGCTTCTCTAGACACTAATCTAAGATCTGCTAATAGCGCTACCGATAACTTCCGGTCAGTGTTAAAAATGCGTTTGCCGGTTCTGGAGCAAACCTCAGCAGAGGGTTCAGTGGAATGCATTTACCTGGTCCACCTGGTTGTACCTGGCGATGTCCTTGTGCAGCGTCCGCAGCATAATCATGGCCACCATTCCAGACAGGAAGAGCACAATGACCAGAGAGTTCATGATGCTGGAAAAGACACAATACAATCTGGGCAACTGCACCAATACCCTTATACGTTACACTACACATCCAGGAAGAGATCGCCGGAACGGGTCTATCTTACCTAAACCACTGAATGTTGGTGTGAGGCATGGACACCAGAATGTAGTCCCACCGCGAGGCCCATTTGATGCTGTTGTTTTCCTTTAAGGGTCAGAGGGGAGAATCTTTTATCTATACAAGGAAACTTCATAAGACCAAAAAAAATACTATTCCACAGTATTAACAAAAGCAAAAGAATGTTTATTTTTTATATGCACAAAACATAAGTTGTCAAACTAGCTTACCTCAAAGGAGACAGAGTATGTGTAGATAACCTTCAAATCACTGTCAAACTTTTCTGGTATGTTCATTGGATCCCCTTCACACGATAGTTTATTTTCATCTACGTGTTTGAAACTGCCAACCGCACCAAAAGAAACAGGTCACACAGACAAAGAAGTAAACTCACAGGTAACACTGCTCCTATTCTCACATTTCGAGATATATCTGCGAGAGGTGAAAGTACTGAACACCGATTACTTAAAAAAAATAAAACCATTTGTGAGTGAGGCTAATTTTTTATCATGTTATCACTGAATTCTTCCAGACTAAGGGTGAGCTTTTTCTCCACAAATGTAACAGTGCACCTAAAAGTACATCTTATGAATGTCAATAACACCTACAGTAACTTTCAAACAGCATGAATGTTGGTGTGAGGCATGGTCACCAGCGATGGTCTACACAGTCCTAACCAAATGTCGAATAAACACATCAAATACAGGCACTGAGGCAAACATGCACTCAGTCACACAAGCTATACCTCCTGGGCTCCAGAGTGGCAGCCACAAGCCGCGCGCCTGTCCAGCCTTCGTTAGCCCCACTGTGGTATGTGATGGTGATGTCAACGTGGTTAAAGAGATAAAAGGTGTTCTTGCTGTGGAACAGCGTCTGTGGGGCGACAGCACATCAGATCTGCTCAGAGGACTGCCCACAACTCAAACTCCCACTGGGCTGTAACAAGCAGTTACTGCACGCTGTAGGCAAACTGCTGCACTCCCGGGATGGATCACTCACATTGATGACGCAAGCGTCTTTTGGTCGCCCGTCCCCATCAACAAAGCAGCCGATGGGAAAGCCAGGGTTGCAGTACTTCTGATCGCCATCCACGTTGTAGCACCATGTGACAGGCATGTTGTCAACAATCCTGAAATAAATTCCCAAAGCTGATCGTTTAGCACAGTTCTCCCCCTTTTAACTGGACAGGGACAATACCAGTTCATCTATACAAACTAAGGAACTGAACCCACTCATCTACCATCCATTAAACTGTTGGGAGGTGTAGTGTTTAAGACTAGATGGCTCCTAGGATCCAATCATCTCTCAATTTGCACAACAATTAACTCCTAACCCAGTTACCCCCAGCCCGTTACGGTGAAGCCAACCCATTACCCCCAGTTAATTATGGTGACGCTAAACCAGTTACCCCCCAGCCCATTAAGGAGACGAAATTTGGATTCCTTACCAGTGATGCTGGTAGTTCAATTGCATTCCCTTCTTAAGAAAATCCAGTTTGACCCTATCTTCTGGTTTGGAGACCGAATAGGATTTGGCACAAACCAGTTCACATTCCCGCTTCTCCTTGAAACGAAACTGAAATAAAGAAAGTGTTACTTAAAATGTCACCTATGGCAAAGTTCAGTTCTGCTAATGTGCTGAG
Source organism: Hiodon tergisus (assembly GCA_025775045.1). Lineage (NCBI taxonomy): Eukaryota > Metazoa > Chordata > Actinopteri > Hiodontiformes > Hiodontidae > Hiodon > Hiodon tergisus. The sequence continues at coordinate 6,944,764 of JAOVYW010000002.1, read as the reverse complement.
GAAGTACCGCTAGGCTCTGCAGGGAGGGTGAGGAAGTACCGCTAGGCTCTGCAGGGAGTGTGAGGAAGTACCGCTAGGCTCTGCAGGGAGTGTGAGGAAGTACCGCTAGGCTCTGCAGGGAGTGTGAGGAAGTACTGCTAGTCGCCTTCGAGCCACGTGTCTCTTTTCCACATGGCACACAAAACTGCCGAAACTGGATATACACCTTTCACAATGCATTCCATTAATTTTCCGGTATTCATCTCTTTCATTTATTCGACACTTTGAACAAAAAACATTTTTCATTCCCTTTTTTTTTTGTGTCACTTGCCTGGACTGCCACACCACTCCATGTTTGACTTTCAACTGACAGGTATAACGACTCGGAGGTGTATAGAATAGCACGGTTGACAAAACGTGCATTGTGCATCGTCTTGCCGAGTTCTACATCAAACCCATTTTGTTTCTATTCTTTGTATGCCAACGTGGCGTCTGCTTTTTTCAATAGATGTCACGTGACCATTTACACCATTAAAAACTTACAACTGACCTGTCTGTGGGGCTGTAAAACCACTGAGGACTGTAAACCTGTTTAACCTGAATGGCATGCAGCATTTGTGTGATGAGACTGACACTGACAAGACTCACAGCTGAGCATCTACCTTGTAAGGTGATGTCTCAATTCTCTCGCCAAACAACACCTGGCCCAAGTTTTCGGAAGGCCTCTTCTCTTCATCATCTTGACAAAAATCAAAGCTATAAAAGCACACAGGAACAACAGTTCACGGTTGTTAAATATACAACTCAAGAAGCATTTTCCACATAAAAGAAAATAAAGGCCCATACTCACACATCATACTCATACGGTAACACTGACTCAACTGAGTCAAGGCGATTCACAAACAGCTGAATTTCATTCTGGAAGGAACAGTAAGGGAAAACGCAGTGAACTGCAGTTACAAATTCATTCATTACTTTGTAAAACACAAAAAAACAAATAAATTCTACTTTTATGTTCAGGGTAATTCCATGTACGTATAGGCACCTTAAGCCGAATCTTAATTGATCGACTTATTGAAACGTTACAAAGTAATAACATCTGACATTTGGAAGGCCCAATGTGTCATTACAAGCAATGTATGCTTCATTCTCCGTTGAACAGCCCGATTAATCTAATTAATCTAGCCGATAAAAGTGATACCTAAGATTAGTGCGGGAGTACTGTGCTGTGGCGCACATTTAGTATTTGCCGTTTAGAATATTATTATGGCAATAGACGTGTCTCTGAAGTATAATAAAAGTAGGGGAAATTCGGTAGCTTCCAACAGTAGATAGATGTTACCTGGTAGCCTTCTGTTTCAAATGTAATACATTTTTTACTTAAAATTAGTTGACAATAATAAACCTCATGCAATCTGCATTGACAGCTATAGCCTGATAGCTAATTAATACTCTATAACTTAAAATACGTAACACTTTAAACAAGGATTCAAAATTACAACAATTATAATTACTACCTAACTGTCTTAGTGATTCGCTAGCTAATTAGCAATCTGCCATACTAGTTTGTGCCAGTCCTGCTATTGATTTGATTGGCTATCCTTGAAACTCCGTAATGGGATAGCAACATAGCTTGTTCAAAAACGAGTTAATTGTATTTTTAAGTGGATTAATGTTAAAAGTGCCGCCCTTCTGCAATAATTAAATTTAAATTTAAAAAAGTGTTGTTACCTGGCATTCATCGCCACTGTCCTTCGCCGGGCAAAAACTTACTGGGGCCAAACCCGGAAGGTAGAACCCGAAGCTGCAACTAAACGCAAGTAACGTACAAATAAGTTTCAAAACCGATTCTGTCTGTTCCTTCATGATCTTCAGTTAAATTTTCTGAGCTCTTTGTTCTTGTTGTCTTTAACAGTTGTCGTTCCTCCCAAGTTTGATTTTATTTCCGCGTTGCAGTAGTTGATAGCTAGCAAATACATGCGGGAAGGCAGACCGTATTAATGTTGTTTGTTTGCAGTTGTTTCTAACCGTGGAATTTAACAAATGTTTACAAAATTGTGTTCTATGGGAATGATTAAATAAACCACAACAAGAAATTAATCCGCGTCCGCTTCTAATGACGGTTGACTATTTGTGGCTAAGTGGCAATCCTCCGATCCGAACCCAGGCTGGAATGACTCCGGAGGTACGGTGCATGTCAATCTTCACGGACTGCTGGGTAAGGCGTCGTAGAAAATGAAAGGAGGGGAGTGGTTTGCAAAGGCCTCAGTTTACAAGTGTAAAGTTAGAATTCTAATCCCAATGATGCATATTTTTAGAATAAAAGATTTCGAAACTAAGCATTTTTTAACACCCATACTTAACTATGTTGGAGTTATTGTTTTAGAATGATATTTATAACATTATTACTCGTCGGGTAAAGCAATATTGGAATGCTTTACCTAAGTATGGAAACAGTTGGAGGTGTAACATATTTGATTTAATTCTGCGTATTTCTCAGGACAAAAAAAGAAAACTATAAACCATCGGAGCTTATGAAAAATGTTGTACGGAGTTTCCGGGGCGTGTCGAAGAGTGTATGAATGTAACCACGTGAACTCTATAAAGCCGCATGCGCGTTCGTCAATCTCCTGTTGCGCACTGTTACTCGTTATATTGAGGTGAGTGTGAATTATTATTAATTTATTTAACCCGTCGTGACCGAAACAAGTCATATTTTGCCCATCGAATTTTCAGTACCACACCAACTAGGTACACTCTATAATCTTCTTCATGTAGTAGTCAAGGCATTAATTACAACGTGGTGGCTAATTGCCTTTCTGTGCAGCCGTTCGAATGTGGAACCATTTTGATTACATGTTCTTTTTCTGGGCTGATAATGTTAATAAATGCGCAGATTTATTTGGCATCTCAATTGCCATGCGTTTATGTGCTTCGTTTTTTAAGATGCATCGATACACGACAGTCATTCATTTCGGTCCGCCATTTTGTTTTGCAGTACTCGAAACCGCCGTGTTCTGAAATATGCGAACATGATGCACGATTAAATAAGCAGGTGACGTGATATACTGCTTTTGGGATATTTGCAGTATTTTAAAACTAAATTAAACATCACGTGCCGTATAAATGTTATTGTTAAATCCTTCAGAACTTTGGTTTGTCATAGGTTACTGCATTGATTTCAACCCATGTCTTTTTCAGTTCACAGTGTAAACGGGTGCAATTATGGTAGAGGCAGACCGACCTGGCAAGCTGTTCATCGGCGGCCTTAACATTGAAACAAACGAGAAGGCTCTTGAGCAGTATTTCAGCAAATACGGGAGAATCGTTGAAGGTACCATCTACGGCCGGTCGGTTGTTATGTTATTGTTTTTGAGACTGCTGTTACGAAAGTTGGAAGCCTGACCTCGAGCCTGTTAGGCTTCTGCCAACAGACATGCTGTGCAAGTAGTATGCATTTAGCCAGCACTGAATGAGGAACCTGGTTCCTGTGAAATGTCTTGGGCTGTGTACTTAATGCGTCTTTCCTTTTTCTCTCTCAAGTGCTGTTCATGAAAAACCGGGAAACTAACAAATCGAGAGGTTTTGCTTTTGTCACGTTTGAGAACCCTGCTGATGCGAAGGACGCTGCTAGGGAAACGAATGGAAAGGTATTCTGGGGTTGCTGTTTGAGTTAGGGGTGTCCTATGGGAAAACCTTCCTGAAATCAGTCAACGGTGTGATTGAGAGTTCCCTTCTCCCACAGTCCCTCGATGGCAAGCCAATCAAAGTGGAGCAAGCAACGAAACCACGAGGGCCCCCTTCCTTCCACCCATACAGTCATGTCACCATCAGAGGGCCACGGGGAGCCAGAGGAGGCTCGGTTGGGGTGAGGGGCCTGTCACCCAGAGGTACCAACCAGTTAAGATCTTTTTGTATAAAGAGGAAATGGCTGTGTGTATAAATCCTTCCCCTCTGCCTGGTGTTTTGCCAGAAATTAAAAACTGCAACTACCAGAAGTAAGCAATGATGATGGTATGTGGCGTTGATGTGTTGTAACTGATATAGCCAGCATTTGTCCTCTAAGAAGTTCTGAGCTTACTTTGACTGGTTACAGGGTTTGTTTTTGTGGTGTTGCTCTGCTGGTCTAAACTGGTTGATTGTGATGACCTAGGGATAGACCCCTTTTTTAAGGGGATTTCATCCAGAGGACCATCGCTGCCCCTGAAGCGAGGGGCCCCTATTCACAACGGGGGGTCCCCTCCCAAGCGATCAGCGCCATCGGGTCCGATTGGAAGACGTGAGTGAGGGATAATGCAGCCTAGAGGGAGTGTGGAAGTTCTGCTTGAGCCATAATGCCTTTATGCCGTTTCTTTCAGCGCCCAGGGAGAGAGACCCCTATGGACCCCCGCCACTCCGTAGAGATGTCATGCCGTCTAGAGACGATTACCCTTCACCTCGAGACGATTACAGCTCAAAGGACAGGTGTGACCTGAAAATGCCATTCTTAAACCCTGTTAATTGTATACAATAAATGTATTCAGCAGCTAATGTGGTGGAGGTTAACAGTAATTCTTTAAGTTTATACTACGCGTAAAGCTTAGTAAACGAAGGCATGCATCCTAGTGTTATGTAGCCAAGGAACTGTGAAAATGGTCTGGCTGAATGTTTGTACGGTGCATATAAAGTGCAGAAAGAATACAAATATGTAGGAAATCTGGATCAGTGCTTCTCGACTCTTCCACCTTGGACCACAATAGAAAAGTTTCAGCTGACCACTTATTGCCCCCTTCATGCACACAAATAAAAGCTGGAACTAACATTGACTAAATGCAGACCGGTAAGCTGAAATGTAAACAAACATGCAGTGTCTGCATTACACTGTTGGTATTGGTTTTTCCATACATCATTAAAGTGTCCTGCGTTGTTGCCCTCCTCCACAGTTTTTCCAGCCGTGACTATATGAGCTCCAGAGACGTTGGGGACTACGCACCGCCCCTGCAAGAGTACCCTTACCGGGAGTACTCCCGTTCCAGCACCCGTGACGAGTACGGGTCAGTATCACGAAGCTACAGGTAGGTTTCTTTGCTCTTGGTGTTGTAATGCATACGTTTATTTATGGCTTGGTAATGGTGTCCTTCTCCCATCAGCGATCGTGACGGCTATGGAGGCCGTGAACCGCGGGGCTACGTGGAACGCCCCAACGCAGGTTCCTATAGGGACCCCTATGATGGCTATGGTAAGTTAAGTTGCTTTGTCGCATTTGGATCGTTAATGCTGAAGCCTCACCTTAAGTCAAGCTGCTTTTCTCTCACCTGTGTAGTGTGCCACTTGGTCGCATGAGACCCAGTGAAACACCCCCCTGAATAAGTGAAACGAACACCAAACTTTGGGAACATCATGCAGAATCGCCCTATCAACACAGCCTCCCTCACTCATGGAATCGTGTAAATTTCTTCAAAAATAGCATTGGGGGAATTCAAAACCATCAAGAAACCAAGTCAAAGCCCATGTGGCCAATCCTCAGTAATGACAGTTGGGAGTTTCCAATGAAATGACCGCTGTTTCTAGTACTATGTGGTACAGGTTGTCCTGTGCGTTCTTCAGTGTGAATTCAGTTTAAGGTTTAATGTAGTACCCACTATTGGAGCCGGTAGAAGGGATTCTCAAGTTCTGGGTGGCCCGGTTTCCCTTGAGATGGAAGTGTAATCGTGTACAAAAACTATACGAGTCAACTGACAAGTGAAACTTTGCCAATTACCTGACCCCGTTAACCCTGCAGGTAACTCGCGCAGCACCCCACCCTCAAGGGCCCCCCCACCATCCTACAGTGGGAGTGGCGGAAGCAGTCGCTATGACGACTATGGCAGCACGTCCCGGGAAGGCTATGGCAGTCGCGACAGTTACCCCAGCAGTCGGAGTGACCCGTACTCCGCTAGCCGCGAGCGGATTGGCAGGCAGGAGCGGGGGCCCGCCCCCCTGGTCGAGAGAGGCTATCCTCGTGAAGCGTACAGCAACTCTGGACTTGGGGCTGATCGAGGAATTGCCCACAGCAGATACTGAACGGACTTGGAAATGAGCGCGCTTGCACATTCAGTCAAGTTGTGCAGAAGAGAAAGTGAAAACCAGGGTATTTTAAATTTGTATTGAAGAAAAGCTGTGGTTTTGAGCTTCCCAACTGTCACTTTTTTTGGATAAGTGTTATATTCTCCACCTACCTTCCATTTGCTAGTATTTAAGTGAAATGTTTAGTTTCCTTGTGCTGTAAAATATGCTATCCCTGGAGTAACATGCCTTTTATTTACAAATAAAGTTTGATCAGTTGAGGATCCCTGAGGCCATGTTCTTAACTGGCATTTGTCAAGTTTTAAGTCGACAATTTTAATTGATCAACTGACCGACCTGTATACTAAACGGCTCTACTGGAGCTCCTATGAAGTAGAAGTGGTGGGGGTTTTTTAAACTGTAGGTTGGCTCATACAGATTCAGTTCCTTCAGTCTTGCTGAAGAGGAGATGCGTGTCACTTCAGACTTTCTATCAGTGTAACCTTCCTCAGTAAAATGGAGTCCCCGTAAACTCAGATGGCAGTCAACTACCTATCCAAAGCATCCTCCAACCAAAATACAAGGCGCTTTTCTGCTTAACAGATAAAAACAAGTCTGTCAACGGCTGGTAAGCAAAGCAAACCTTTTTGTTTATCATTTGAATGTAAAACTGAAATATTCACACTACTACCTTTTTGTGGTCCTTGTTAAGAATTGTCAGTTCCCCCCCAGCAATGCGAAGATGTGCTCATTAATGGCCAGCATCAGCAATGCTTTGGATTGTATTGGACTACAGGAATTTCATTAAGATCAAAATGGATTAAACATGTTTGATATAAATGATGCTCCATACTCAACTAAATTGATTCCCAAAAGGAAACCAAAAAGACCCTCACAATCCATCTCCATTCAGATTTTCCCCATCAGTATTTGTCCATCTCCAAACTTAACATTCAACCATGGAACTTTTAGAATGCTTTTTAAGAATCATGTACACTGGATTTAAGTTCAATGTATCAAGGATGCTTTAGTTTCAGCAAAACCTCCAAGCTTAAAGGAAGTGAGCTGATTCCTTAAAGGAGGCTTGAGGAAAGAAACCAGTCAAAAGGAACAAACCTGGAAGTGTAAAAATCAACTTAATTGACCAGTCTCTTTTTGCATACTGAATGGAAGCTTATTTTTTAAAACTTTTGTTGCAGGATAAAATGCCATGTGAATGAAATGACCACGTGATGATTCCTGCCACATGCTATGACAGCTATTTGGTGGTCTGAAAGGTATGATTTTTAATGCTCTGGCCTGTGGATGAGCCATAAAGGTTGTTTTGAACATACTGTATTTGTAGGGCCTGACTTTATCAATTGTCTGCGTTATAGATTGACCTGCTGGTTACAAGAGGCGATGAAGAACCCTGGGCAAGAGAGAAGGCCTTTGTGCAACTCCCTACCAAAAAGCAGTTTTGCATTAGTCCAGTGTAGCTGAGGCTTTAAATTGTTGCAGTTTTGCTTGTCCACTTGTAAAACAGTCCTGCGCTTATCCTTCAGGGTTATTTGCTCTAAATACTAATGCTTTTAAAGCAAGTTATATTCTCCAGGAGTAGTGAATGTATCCACCGGGTTGGTTTAAGTGGTATTCTGTCATCATACTTGCCTGCTTTGAAATAAAAATGACAACCATTAAAAAAAACCTTGTTGATTTTTATGTTCCAGATGATAAAACTTTTCTTATTCAGTGAAGCGTTGGTAATTCACTTGGTACTCTACCGTACTGGTTTAGTTCCTGGCAAACAGTGGCACGAGGTGAAAAGCAGAAGCCTAGATGTCAGGTGTGGGTTACAGCTTGACATAACGGGTCCATGCTGGTTTAACACAGAAGTTGTGTATGTGGCAGCAATGAATGCGGAGGAGCAAATCGTAACATGGCTCATATGCCTGGGAGTACTCAATTCGCCAAAAAGGAACATGGCAGAGGGATTTCTGAAAGCATCCCTAAAGGACGGGGTGGTTCTCTGCAAGCTCATGGAGAGACTTCAGCCTGGTTCTGTCCAAAGGGTAATGTTGGCCGGACATTCATTAGGGAGATGCTGAATCCGTTATTTAATTGGCTTATTCTATCCCATAACAAGTTCAGAACAAGAAATTGCTCGATATAAAGAAATGCTCCGTGCATTCAAATGGGCAGTTGGCTTGTTCTTTGCGGAAATGCGAACATTTAAAATGCGCGTGTGGGTCGATTTCCACTCGAAATAGCACAATGTATTAATATATTACCCTTTCGCCAACTTGTTTGCGTATTTAGAAGGAGGTATGGGGTCAGACGTCCGCTATTAAACTTCCTGTATACGTAAGACAAATATTCCGCAATTTTTCTTTTACGTTTTAATGGCAGATCTTTAGAAATGTGCAGGTGCTCGGGTTTCTTGGCTTGTCTACTTAAGAAAAATGCACTTAGTAGTTATGATAAATGTTATGTTCTGACACAGGTGCAAGGTCCAGACATGAAGCTCGTGCTGAGGATCATGGGATTGATTGATTTACTGCACACGCAAAGAAACTGTGATGAAAAATAATAAACAAACTACGCCTGATGCTCTGCTATCCCTTGTCATACAATGAAAATAACATCTGCCATTCTGGCACTATACACCAAGGACCAAGATAACTGCATAATTGCTTCGTCGTTTTACCTCAAAAATACAATCGCCGAATACAAACGAACAGAACAATTATATCATATTGACTGGTAACAACACGAGTACAATAAAAGCCGTTCAAAGAATTTAAACTTTGTTTTGGGGACCTTTTCAGTTTTATCGCCAGAGAGCGGCAAAGAGCGTAGTTTCACATCTCATTCTCTGAGAACTAGCTTTAAACTACCTCGCGCACGCAGCGCTGACGTGATACACGCAAAAACCCAATACATATACCAGGCGGAATAAAACGGAATAAGTGAAAGAGTGATTCACAAATACAAATTCACTCTATTTACACGAGCTAGCTGGAGGGTGCCTACTTTCTAGATGGGATGGCAGCCTGGAAGTAGGCTATTTGCGTTCGTGCGTGTAGGCAAAAGTGTGAGAACCTGCAATTATTTTTAGAAGACGAGACTTGAAAATGTGTTAAGGTGTCTTTAACAATGACGCAATGTTAGTGTGTCTTCACAGTCCAATTTCTTTGTCAATGTTGGAGTAAATGCAACGAATGTTTTTTGTTTATTCGTAAATAGCTAATTTTATCTTATGTGAGTTGTGTAAATAATTTAATATATTTATGTTATTATTTTTAGTACTACCATGATCCGAAGAACGAAGCGGACTGTCTTGCCAATATTCACGAGTTTTTGGAAGGATGCACATCTCTGAAAGTTGAGGTGAGTAAGTGTATGTATTTCGCCTGTTATTAGTAAACCATCACAGAATGTTCAACACATAGGCTGTAATACCTATGTGTTTTTTAACGTCGAAACATTTTTATTTCAATGTCTCGTGCGTTCTTAACTTGTTTGCATCTCTGTGTTTATTTAGAAGCATGAGAGGCACGACTGGTCATTCAAACGGTCACCGCTTTTCTTTCCGTTTCATTTACACCCATTTACCATATTTAAGCAATGACATGCAAGTATCTCAAACGTCTGTTACCATCAAATCATAATTGTGTATGTTTGCGACAAAATAACCGGAATTTCCCATTGCAAGATACATTTTAGTCCTATTACTTCATAACGACCATAGCGATTAATATGGGGATGCGGTAAAAGCCGGAATGGCTGTGGATAAACAGCTGTAGAGACAAAAACCGCCCGGAACACGGGGTTCTGAAGCTGCACAGAGTATGAAAATGATACACACAATACAACTAAGTGAGGACATCATAGCTCTACTGGGGGGACAAACAGCGAACCGACCTTTCATTTGAAATTTCGTGCAAAAATTAGTTGCATTGTGTGTATAATTTTCGTCGTCTTTGGACTTTCGGAACCAAGTGTTCCGGGAGCTTTTTGGTGATAAAAAGAGGTTTCTCGGCCGGAACGGGTTAATGACCACGCGTTATTAATCGGTTCTGATGGGTAAAACATTCTTCTCACGTGTCTGCAACTTTCTATGCTGTTTTTTTAAAGCAGTTAAATTAATTACAGTACCGTTCCGGGCCGTTCCGTCTCGTTCCGGCGTTTACCCCATGCCATTAATATGAATTATTGTAATTGTCGTGTTATTTGCAAAACGAGGTACTATGTTTAAAGTGAAGGTTATTTTATTTTTTATTTTTTTACCGTACAGAAGCCCTAACCCTTTTAAAAAGAAAATTTGCTTTTATGATATTTCAGGCTTCTGAATGTATGTTGTATCAATGTATCAGTATTGTTGTTTACCAGCATAGGAAAAAAGGTTTTACTTTAAATGAAGCCCCCATGTAAATGAACTACGAGAAAACGGTACTGCGATTGCCGAGGTACAGTTAGGAGACAGATGTAATGAATCACTAAGTATCGCTGGTTGCAAAGAACAGGAAATATGTGCGATTAAATACAGTTTTTGCTTCTCCTGCGCAAGATATGGTTCCATGTTTCTGTTCGGAGAATAATTTCTTCAAAATAATGGAACAGGTGTTTATTCAGGGAAATATTATCGTTCCGTTAATGTTCCTAAGCCCGTTAAATTACCAGGAGTTTTTTTCGTTGTCCGTTAGCACGGTGTTTACACTCTTAACAAACTGCCAGTGAGGGTCACGCCATAGGACTAATAGGATACACCCTGGACAATGCAGTGTGGGCTGGTCATTAAAATATGGTGGAATGCTCGCAAAGCAATGCAAGGGCATATAAGTAGTTATTATACATTCAACAAACATTTAAATTAAAACATTTAAATGTTTTAGTTCCTAATTAATTTCCTTTCATTGCTTCCTAATTTCTTGTTTATTTTAATGCATGGTTTTGGTGAAAGGAAAATGTTAGGCCACATTGTAGACTCAAACACAGACAGACTTGTTGGTGAGAGTGCAGAAAGATTCTCTCTCTCGTACTCTATCTCTCTCTCTCTCACACAAACACACACACACAGAGACACACGCACTGACACACACACACACAAGCTGCTTCATTACTAGTGGACAACATGCTGTCACTTCCAATTTAACCCTGTCAATCACACCCCGTCTCTGCACCCTGGACTGCACACAGTACAATGGCTTCAGTATTTAAAATTTTTTTACAATATTATTATTTATTACACATTGCCTACAGTTATTTCTCATTCTGAAGCCATGCAGTAGACATTCTTCATTGCCTTTATTTGAGAAATTAGCAGATTTCTGCAGATTTACTGGGGAAAACCTTAAGCCATCACTCTGGGTACAGCATTTATGAAAGTAAATGGCTTTGGGAGATGTATTCTCGGTATAAAATGAAGGGCCATTAGTTTTAATATATGCTTATGTACTTGATGGTGCATTTTTGTGTTGTGGTTTAGGTGAATGGCCTACCACTGCCATCCTG
>JAOVYW010000002.1:6847475-6858606 GCA_025775045.1 Hiodon tergisus | reverse complement strand
CACACACACACACACTCTCACACACACACACACACACTCTCACACACACACACACACACACACACACACACACACACTCACACTCACACACACACAGACACACTCACACTCACACATACACAGACACACTCACACGCACACACACGCACACACACACTCACACACACACACACACACACTCACACTCACACTCACACACTCACACACACACAGACACACTCACACTCACACATACACAGACACACTCACACTCACACACACGCATACACACACTCACACACACACACACGTACTATCCGGTTACACCGTAACCTTTTCTGTGTGGAGTTCTGACCTCTCAGGCTCATCCCTTTTCTTTCCTAAAACAGAACTGTTTTTTTTTTTTCGTTTTTCTTTTGCGGTCACTATAAAGGGAAGCAGACTGAACTAATTTTTGCAAAACACACACCTTGTTAGCTGTTATTATTATATTATAGTTATTAATATTATAACAAGTCTGAGAGGACAGTTATTCGAGCACTAGTACTAGCACAGAAAGAAAGGATAAAAGGAGAGAGGACTGAAAGTGCTAGATGAATGGGGAGGAGGGGTTGTCTGTCCTTGTCTGTTCTCCATCCTCCTAACCCTCTCCTCCCTTTACCCCTCCTCTAAAATCACCTAGTTACCACCTTATCACTACTTTACAAAAGAGAGGCAGAGACTGAGCAAGTATATTCAGTCACAAAGGAGAAAAGACCCCCCCCCCCCCCAAAAGCCCACCCTTCCTTTTAAATATTCCCCTACTGAGTTCTTCCACCTATGGGTCGGTGCTGTCCCGGTTCTTGCTGCTGCTGCTGCTGCTGCTGTAGTGGCTAGGGTTAGTCACTAAGGGATGTGGCGCCGCGCCATTATAAGGACTTGCGCCATAGTTGAAGAGAGCAGGTAGGAAGGGCAATGGTTCCACCTTGTCCCCAGGAGCCATCATATTCAGGGCCATGGGCAGGGCGGCCAGGTTGTACGGGTAAGGGAGCAGCTGTGGGCTGTACAGCAGATGATATGGGTCAGGGTAGAAGGGCAGTTTGGCCAGATCCCCATTGGCACCCATCTTCCCCAAGGGTCCGAAGGGAATGGCGCTGGTCGGGTAGGACACTAGGATGTTGTCTTCGTGTTTCTTACTGGAGCGGCAGCCCCCAGGCACAATGAGCGGCATGGGGAACTCCTGGATGGGGTACCCGCCCTCCCCCTGGTTGTCTCTGGGGACCGTGGAATGGTCTTCCTCAGGCTTGACCTCTAGCGGGGGCACACGGCGTGGAAGAAGCAGGGCATGGGCAGAAGGGCGCTCGCTCGCTCTGGAGTAGCACGGCGACTGGAGCAGCGCCTTCCTCTCCGGCCCCTGATCCCCTCGCCGTGGAGGGAGTGCTCGGGCCAGGCGCTCTGGGACGTGCGGTGAGCGGCGGGGCGACTTGGAGTGGGTCTGCGGGGCACAGCTTGCACTGGTTTGGACCAGTGAGTACTCTGGAGATGCCGTGGGAGTCTCCACCTCTTGTTTGGGCACCAACAGGGGAGTCTCTCTTGACCTCATTAGCTCCTTAGCGACGGTTGATTTTGCCTGCTGAGTGAGCTCCCTGTCTCTAGCCGCGATGGACGGCATCGACAGGTCCTGGACTTGAATGCTTGGGCTTTTGGACAACCCAGTCTCCCTGAGCTCCTGGGCCCTGGAATCATCTACCTCAGCATGTGTCCTCTTCAGCCCCCGACTGAGAGTGCCCTCTTTATCCTGATCTGTTGCACTTGCACTCTCCACGTGTTTTCTGATGGCTGCTGCTGCTGCCATGGGCACTGCTGAGGAAATGTCAAATCTTGTCTGCGGCTTCATCGCCAGGCCTGGAGACAGGTCTGCTTGTTCCTCATTCCGCAACGGGCTCCTTCTCCTGCGGCATTCTGGGCTTATCTCTCTGAGTGTTCCGAGGGAGCATTTTGAGTCCAGGTACTCTTTTCCGCTGAGAACCAACACACTTTGGAGGCTGGAGATGGAGGTGTTACTAGGACTAGCCTGGGGAGTCCCACCAGAAATGGGGTTACCGCCAGCAGTAGGGCCTTTGTCAACCTGTGCTGAGTTGTCACTGGCTTCAAACGTCTGGGGTTTGACCCCTGCTTTGTCTACCTGACTAAGACTTTGAGACTCAAGGCTTTCGTTGGCTTGTGAAGCCGACGCAGGGTAGTTAATGACCGGGATAGACTGAACGTAATTGTTCTTCACTTCTGGGTCTGAGGTGGATTCCACCACTGCCATCACTCTAAGTGGCATCCCCCTATCTGAAGCAAAGTCCCCGCATTCAGTCTCTTCGTCCGCAACTGGGCTTCCGGACTCATGGCGCTTGGCATGCCGCCCCAACGCGGCAGCTGTCTTGCACACCTTGGCACAGTGGGGGCAAATGTGTCTGATGGAGGGCCTCCTGCCAACGCGACCAGGGCTCCCTTTTCCCAGCGACGCTCTATCCCCATCCAGCTCCGTCTCCATCTCGGTGTCCATGTCCAGTGGCTGGTCCTGAGACAGGGATGATGGGGGCTCAGCGACACTGGTGTGCTGTGCTCTCTGGTGCTTTTCCAGTCTGGCCTGTGAGGAGAAGGGCTCGCGACACAGCAGGCACACAAACTCCAGCAGATGCGCGAGTTCGTGCTTGTCCCGCCTTCGGGCTGTGGAGAACCGCCGCCCGCACGTCCCACATTCAAATGCCTTCTCCGTTGGCTGGTGCTGCTCTTGTTGTTGGGCAGTAGAAGGAGGGGAGGAGACGTCAGGGAGATGCTCGGGAGGGGGAAGAGATGAACGGGGAGACTCTGGTGTTTTCTCTTCTGTACTGCTCCCTTTCTGCTCATTGGTTGAATGTGAACTGATGTTGGGAGTCTTTGTGGAGTGTTCCTGTGCTGCCCCTTCTTGGGTTTTTTCTTCCTCTTCTTCTCCAAACTCCTCCTCCTCCTCCTCCTCCTCCTCCTCCTCCTCCTTCTCCTCTTCCTTGGTGCTGTAGTCCATAAGTTTCTCTGCCCTCCTAATCAGCCTGAGCGAACGCTTGTAATGCAATTTGCGCTGCCAGCTTGACTTCTTCATCTTCTGCATGTGCAGGGCCTTCCGCTTGGGTTTGTAGGTATAGTAGGGCCTCCACAGGTTATCCTCTGTGTCCTGATCGCTGTCCTCCTCCCGTACCTCCTGACGGAAGTAATATTCTCTGACTTTGCCGGCTGGTTTGGAGGTTTTGGGGTTTTTCCTCTTGGTCTCTGCTTTCTCGTGCTCATCAGAACCACGGTGTGAACGGTGCCTGTGGCGGTGGTGGTGGTGGTGTGCGTGCGGTTGTTCTGTTGCAGCCTGCTGGGAAGGGTCGATCTTTTTGGATTTGTTGGATGGTGAGGGGCTTTTGTCCCTCATGAGGTCCATTTCAGAGATGCTTCGCTTCACAATGGCCTCCTCACCAATGCGCACCGTAATCTGGCATAGCGGTGTAACGCCCCTCACCTCTGACACGCCTGCCACGCAGGCCGGTTTAGCGGTGTAGGTTATGCTCTTGCTGTGCGCTTTGCGCCCCTTATGGGGTCTCTCTCTCTCCTCCTCCACCATTGCCTCTGTGCTGCCTAGGTCATCTGGGGATTCCAAACCTGCTCTCTCCCATGAAGCCTGTCTCTGCGCCTGAATGTACTCCTTCAACACCTGCTTTTTCATGGGCCCGTGGGTGACCTTTGAGGATGGCTGACTGTTGATGGTCTCAGAGGAAGAACTTTTGAAAAGGTTTGTGCCTGCCTCCGGGGTAATCTGGTTGCTGTGGACGATGACGGAAGAAGAGACGGCTGTCCCATGGACAATGACTGAGGGCTTGCAGTGTCCGTAGGTAATAACAGAAGAGACGGCCGATTCAGAGACACAGTAGCCTTTGGATGGTCTGACGCTGCTGGGGCCAGCTGGCTCACCCTCGGAGCCAATGCCCATTGGTGTGTCTGGTGGGGCAGCGGCTAGCTTGGAGACCTCCCCTTGATCCAAACAGGAGTTAACTTGGAAGGCGAACACAGCAGGGTCAGGACGCAGGCCCTGTGGGTGACCGTCACCGATAAGAGAGTGCAGCTCACTGGGGTCTAGGGACGTCGGCAGATTGCAGTCCAGGGCTAAGGGGAGGGGCAGAGAGGCATCTGGGGGCAACGGAAGGCCATCGCCCAGAGACTGACTGTAGGTTTTGTAAGGCCGCTTCTGGGAGCGCATGGGAAGGAGGCGGTAGAGCTTCAGGGCATTGACTTTCTGCTTGTAGCCGCCATTAGCGGTCTTCTCACTTGAGATGAGACCCGGATTAATTCCATGCAGGGCCTTCTGGTGCGTCTTTAAGTTGTAGTAAGTAGCAAAGGCCTCCCAACAGAAAATGCACTGGTAGCGTCGCTCGCCTGTATGCCAGACCTCATGCTTGGTGCGGTACTCGGCCAAAGCAAAAACCTTATCGCAGAAGCGGCAGGGGTATTTGCGGCGCCAAGAGTGCACGTTGGAGTGGCGCTTGAGGCTGGACAGCGTCATGTAGGAGCGTTCGCACACGGCACAGAAATAGATTATGTGTCCGTCCACGACTTTCACAAAGTGGTCCTCCTCTGCAAGGAGGTCCGTGCGGGGGAAGCCACGGTGGTGTCTCCCTAAGAAGCCACGCCCTTTCTTCAGTGGTCGGCCAGGCCCCAAGCGGCTTTGCCCCTCCTGCCCCTCAATTTCTCCCCCTCTCCCTCCCTCTTCCTCCCTTTCGTCAAGTGGTTCCTGTTTGGTCAGAACGGGCAGGGCGGGAGGCGCTTGCGTGCATGTGGCCTCGTGGGACTGCAGTCTCTTGTTGTGGATAAAGGCTTTGCCACAATGCTGGCAGCTGAGTGCCCGCCCACCACGGTGCAGCCTCATGTGGACGGTGAGTGAAGAAGCAGAGCTGAAGAGGCGGTGGCACACCCCACACAGCAGATCGGCCTTGGGGGCAGCCGGAGAGGGATCAAGAGGGGGAGGAGTGAGAGGAGGAGGCGGGGGGTTAGGGGGAGGGAGGCAAAGTCCCAAGGGGGAGCTGTCTGGTTTGCCCTCCACGCCACCTGAACTCGGTTCTTTTCTGTCTTGCTCAATCAACCGCCGTCCCTGGAAGGCCACGGCGCTCATGTTGAACAGGATCTGTGCCGTCTCTGCAGTAGAGTGCTCAGAGTCCATGCCTGCAGGGAAGCTTTCCCCCGCCCCCTTCTTTGGATACACCAGCACCGGGCCGGGGTGGTGCGGCAGGGAAAGGCCTGGAAACTGGGGAGCGGTTGTGGAGGAGGTGGGTGTGCCTCGGGGGTCCTTCCTGCCGAGTGTGGTCAGATCAATGGGAGACGATGAAGAGGAGGATGGTGAACTCTCAGGGCCATGCTGCGTGTGGCACAGCTGCTGGTCCACAGAGGAGCCCATCTTCCACTGGGATTCATCAGGACCAGTGGTGCATGCCGGAGAAGCGTATGGGGAGGATGGGCCTTGGCTTTGTGCAGTGAGGTCGGGGAACAGGGAAGCAGCACCAACAGGACAAAGAGGCGTTTTTGCACTCTTGGCAATGTCTGCTTTATCTGCTCCATCCATCCTGTCGCTCCTGTCCTGTCTGCTTTTGCTTTTCATCCAACTCGATTCTTCCACTGGCAACCCGGCCAGAAAAGGTACGCCCAGACTCCTGCCTGCCTCAGAGAGTCGCTTAGTCCCCTTGGAACACCGTTTGGAGACTCTGGAAGTATAGATGTAGTCTAGTAGGTCAGACAGGACCCTGGCTTGAAGGTGAGGCAACTCAAGCACCCTGTCGTTCCTGTGCAGAGCCAAGTGGGAAGAAGGAGGCGGAGGCGGAGGCGGAGGCGGAGGCGGAGGCGGAGGCGGGGAGGACAGCAGCTCGCGGAAGTACGGGCTACAAGCGGCTAGGACGCTTTGGTGTGCGCAGAACTTGGCGTCGTCGGCAGAAACGAGTGTGACGTCACAGAAGGGGGCGGGGCCGGCCAACCGCTGTTCATTCAGCTGTGAGAGGAGTGTGCCCGCGTGGAAGGGGTCCCAGACTTCTGCCCGGGACACCATGACCTCGCGCCAAAACCTGTAAACGAGGGCGGTGAATAGGGTAAATACAATATAAAACACTATGGTCAGACAGATCAGATGAAAGGAAATCATTACTATGGGTTACTGACAAGCGTGTAATTTTTGTTATTTGGGCAGTAAGAAGGGGAAATAAAAAATATTGTAGTTTCGCTCCGCTTTCACAACATTGTCAAGTTACTGCAACCTTGGTCTTAGAGAGTTTTCAATGTAATGTAATTAATGTAATTATGCTTAATTGATCTAGCCAGACTTTATTGAAAGCACAGAGCGCCGTTGGTTCTCAGCAAACGCCACTTTGTGGGATAAACGCGAACGTGTCTTCCAAAGGGATCTCATCCGAGCCCAGACTGAAACCTAACATCTGGACATTGCCCGTTCCAATCCACACCATGTCATTTGCCCATTGTGACCGGGAGAGCACATTTGGCAGACTGCCACCCGGGCTGGGTAGGCGGTAATTGGCAGGACTCTCGGCTCCTCACTAACCAGCGTTTACTGGTGGCTTCCTGGGCGCCTGCGGGCTTGCAGTGCCATTGGGAGGGAAGTGTCTCTCCTCCAATCAGCTGAGCATCTTTGACATGCTGTGTGTTAAACGCCAGGTGGCTTTAAGGCGATTGGATCGAAGGAGACGCACTTCACAATCGAACATCACCTCGCCCGTAAGCACTGGCAGGATTCAAAACATGGAGCCAAAATGCATTAGAGCAATTAGTGATTCCAAATTAGGGAGAAAATTTTACAGACAAAACTAACGCAAAAAGAATAAACATTAAAAAAAACTTTTAAGAGATCACTTTTTATCTCGACACGTTTATTCCTACTGCTGGCAATCACTTGAATGAAAATAACTCCATTAAGAAATGATTCCATAAAATGTTTGTGTTAACGCCGATTAACAGGGGATTCCAAGGTATCTCATCTAAACCTGTGTAGAGCATTGGCCAAGTGAGAGCACAGACTTTGGTATTGGCGTGGGAAGACCTTGGAAGGCATTTTGAAGATCAGCTCTGCTGTGCCACGACATTACCGCCACCTAATTGAAAGCCATTCAGAGCTAATCAAGATTTCCCGAAATAGAGCGCTGACTTATACATAGCCAGGAAAACTAAAAATAGGACCACTCCAAACACGCTAAAAAAGGCAGATTTTACCACAAGCAGCTCCCAGCTCCTGGCAGTCCTAAGTGTCCTTTGGTTGGGGACCCGGGCTAATCGTTAAGGTCGTCCTGCTTTATTTTTGTGATCGCCGTATCCGGTCTGATCTGTCGCAACTCAGCCGGCAAGGCGTGCAAAGTGCTCCGATGTTTGCAGTATGAAATCCACCTAGACATGGACTGCACCCTTCACGCTCACGACACTTGTGCAAAAAGCTCTTCTAATAAGCTTCACTATCGCCCCCCCCCTTCCGTTAAGCCTACGCTGTGCAAGTCTTGAGGGAAGAAGGCGGTTGGGCCATAACGATGTGACAGAAGAAAAATCCTCAGTCATGCTTTTCCTCCTGCGTTTCTGCCCTGACGGCCTAGGCAGGCCTCTGTAAAATTCCACAAGCAGCCCTTAGACAGAAACTAGGTCAGCGCTGTTATTGCAGAGAGAACAGGCGAGAGAGGGAGAGAGACGAAGGGCGAGTCTGGA
Source organism: Hiodon tergisus (assembly GCA_025775045.1). Taxonomy (NCBI): domain Eukaryota; kingdom Metazoa; phylum Chordata; class Actinopteri; order Hiodontiformes; family Hiodontidae; genus Hiodon; species Hiodon tergisus. The sequence goes on along the minus strand of JAOVYW010000002.1, from coordinate 6,850,899 downwards.
AACAGTAGCACACTTTGATACACTGATGGACATGGGCACAGCTCTCACAGGACAACAGACTTACACACTGACAATACACATACAAACTCGACGACGCGCTTCACGCACTTACGTAAAGACAGGCACGAGTATGAAATAAAGGACCTAACATACAAGCACTTTATACATTAAGACTGATTGGAAGTTATCGACACACTGACGCGCGTATAAAATACACATCCATGTAAGAACAGACATACCGTGAATAACACACAGGAAACAGGATTGTACGGACACTATTTAAGTGCAGTTAGACTTGAATCGAATACATTTAAATTAAGACACCAGCAGATTAACACGCTGAGGAACAAACGGACTGAGACTAAGTCACGATTTTCGAATGTTTGTCCTGACACACACACACACACACACACACGCACGCACGCACGCACGCACGCACACACACACACACACACACTCACACACACTCACACACACACACACACACACACACACATGAGAAAGCACATCCACCACCCCCTCACTCTTTCTCTCAGCCTCCCTCTGACGCACACAACCTCACCACAAACAGGCCCTGCAAAAAGGACCGGCCGAGCGTGACAAGGGGGCCCCGCGCCCCCCCCCACACACACACGCAACGTCTGACCCCCAAAGCCCCGCCAATCCAGTCATGTGTCTTCCAGGTCAGTCACGCCCGCCATTTCTAAACCTGCTGGGGGTTTTTTCTTTCGCCAGCTTCAACAAACAAAGTGGCGTTTGCTGTGAACCAACAGCGTTCTGTTCTTTCATGGGCTACCACCATTAGCTTGGTGCTATTTGGCAGCAACAGCACCTATCTGTCTGAGAATCACATGATGCCCCGTCTGGGCCCCTTGCAGGGTTTAGAGACCCTCACACCCTTGCTCCTTGTGTATTCACCTCCACCGTGTCACTATTATCTCAAAAGTTGTGCTCTCCTTACACTACCAGTCTGAAGGCAGAGAAAAGGTTATTAAATATTTTATTACTGCCACAGTTATCTAATCTAAGTGCCGTTATGTATATTCAGGAAAGTCTTGGCGGTGTCCGACTTATATAACCACAAGACAACAAGTCTAGTAGTTACTCAAAGAGAGACCATAACCCCAAATTAAGCTCAAACAATAAAGACAAGCTAAAGGAAATGATTACTATTTCAATCAACAGGAAGCACGCCACAGGAATGCGTTGGATATAAAGGTTTCTACACACTGGGCTGTGTTCGGTATGGAAGAGCAAGCAGAACTCACGGAGGGCAACGGACTGAAGCATTTTGCACCTTGAGAGGAGACGGAAACGGGAAAGTGTGAGCCCAGCCTGTTTCCGTATGGCTGGCCAGGGGGGCGGCCGTCAGGGTAGGGGTTTGGACTCTGAGGAGGGGGGGCTGTCGTTACAGAATCTGAACTCTGCACAACCTCCGGCCAAAAATCAGAGCCAGCCAGCTGAGAAGGAAGGAGGGATTTACTTCAAACACAACTCTTCCTTGTACAGATCTCATGGCTTCCTTGTCTTTCAGATCCTACACAGCATGTCGAGACGTTTTCCTGAGAGCAGACCATGGTACCATGGTGATTTCACACTGGTGGACTAGGTGGAGCAACTCAACCCTCCACCTTGTCAGTCACTGTGAAATCACCATGGTACCATGGTCTGTAAGGGTCCAACCCAGCAAATCATTCCCATAATTCGGTCACTGTAACTAAACCATGGGAAGTTTTAGAAAGGGTAGGATGATCAAACGTATCAGTGAAAATCTAAATACTTTTCAGGAACTTTAAAAGTAAATATTGTTAATCACTGGCCTATGTTCAGTTTCAGTATTGGAGTAAATAGGTGCTCTGCAGTGGGTCAAAGGCCAGCGCGGAAAACATCGAGCACCTGCAATGCTCAGGCAACGCCACGCCGTTTCTTCAACGTTTCAGTAGGCATTCTGGGAGAACCCCATGCTAACCAGGAATCACTATTTGCGCTTGAGGGCAGAACACTGATAAGGAAAAATACGTGACAGCGTTGAGCAATCGTGCTCGCTGTCCCTTGACCTCTGACCCCAGTGCGCTGTTGTTTTATGAACCAGTTTTCACTTATTAAAGTCCTAATAAAAGCTAACCACAGCAGGATTGACGGCGAGGAATGTAGAAATATTTGGCAGACCTACTTTTTTTTTCTTGTTTTGGGGAAGGGGGGGGGGGTTAAGGAAATAACAGCAGGACTATGACGTCAATGTACCCTCCTAGTTTTAGAAAGAGCTCCGTTCCAAAAAGGCAAAAAAGTGGCAATTCGAATGACACGGACGAGAGAAGGCAGAAAACGTGATCCTATGTAGCTTATGCATCCAATGGGAAGCATGTACCAGCATGTTACAAACAGCTCTCTTTGTTATTTTGTTATTGATGGAAATCAAACCGTGGCACAGAGAGACGGGCCTAAAAAAAAAATGTCCTGTGCTCCCTTCTGTGACGACCCTTTTCCCCTGTTCTGAAGACGCAATCCCAGAGCCACCCTGACCTACAGTTTTTTAAATGGAAAGTTGCTGTTTTTTCCCCTCCGTCACAATTGCTAAACGAGTCATCGCTCCCGAAAAAGCACTGCGTGGTGTGCCTAGCTACACGGGAGAGGATGAGGGAAACAGGGCCCTCGTTAACACCACACGCACACGCACACACACATACGCACTCACGCAGATGCGCACACGCAAAATTATCTTTTTTTTTTTTTACATTCAGATTGCTCTCTTCTTTACGAAACAAAAACGACGACAGCGGAGCAATTAAAAAAACATTCAGAAAGGAAGAGAAGAGAAAAGAATCAGGTGTCAGATTCCACTCCTCTTTCTCCGCTAGGTAAGCACACAACAAGAAAACGTACCTCGAAAAGTCTCCTGCTGCATCTCTGCTGCGATGTGTTTTCTCTCTCTCTCACGCTCCCTCTCCCTCGTCCTGTGTGTGTGTGTGTGTGTGTGCGTGCGCGCGTGTGTCTGCGTGTGTGTGTGTGCAGGGAGAGACGGCGCGCACACACAGGCAGCAGTGTGTAAAGACAGAGGGCAGGGACGGCTCTCGCACTGTGACGCTCGCTCTACCCCTCTCTCGCTCTCTCGCTCTACCCCTCTCTCGCTCTCTCGCTTCGGTTTTGCCTCTGACACATGATTCTTGGTGTTTTCGGATTTTTTTTCCCAGCGAGAATTCTTTTCTTTTTTTTGTTGCCTTATTCTTTTTTCTCCTCTTCACCCCCTCCCTACCCTATTCCAATCCTATTTTATTTGGAAGTCTAGTTCTCTACACGCATACAGACACACACTACTTTATATACACAAAGCTCAGAGATAGAGGGAAAGAGAACGAGAGAGAGAGAGAGAGAGAGAGAGAGAGAGAGAGAGAGAGAGAGAGAGAGAGAGAGAGAGAGAGAGAGA
>JAOVYW010000002.1:6786289-6806131 GCA_025775045.1 Hiodon tergisus | reverse complement strand
TGTGTGTAAGTGAGAGAGAGATCAGCGTGTGTGTGTGTGTGTAAGTGAGAGAGAGATCAGCGTGTGTGTGTGTGTGTAAGTGAGAGAGAGATCAGCGTGTGTGTGTGTGTGTGTAAGTGAGAGAGAGATCTGTGTGTGTGTGTGATCAGAGTCATGGGGAGGAGGGGTTGATACACATATAGAGGAAACCCTATAATTAGGAAGCTTCTGTGTGGCAAGCAGGATACAGAACTCCAACACAGAAGGCTACCGCAGTAATTCTACATCCATGGAGTGGGGACACTATGGAACAGTCACACCACCTACTGGCAGATGAGAGAGCTACATCTAAAGCAGAGGTGAAAAACTGGCAGGATCACATCTAGTCAAACACACATAATCCTGTTCATACCAGCAGACGGTTTTCTTCTGATGCATTGCTGAAGATTGTATCTCACACATAAACACACAGATCACTCTCACTCACAGACACACACACCTGGGCATGCTGTCCGGGCTTTGGGAGTCTGGGTTCTTCTGGACTCTGATGCAGGGGAAAGAGCCCCCCTCCCAGCCATCGTACACTCCTGAGAGAAAGGAGATGAGTAAGGGGAAAATAACACACCTACATTTTAATCATACAACGGTTTTTTCACAGAAACTCCCTGAATGAACTCAAAACGGGCGTATCAGCTCCTCGACAGCACTGATCTCAGATCAGTGGCAGATCCAGTGGCCCCTACGCCTCCCTTGCAGAGCCCTGATGAGGGCTCCATGTTGCCAAACGCGGTTAGCGCCCCACCGCTCAAGTTCTCTCACCGTGAAGGTCACTAAAGCTGGCCTCGAACAGTGAACCCATGCCAGCAGAACCGGGCTCTGGGTCCTGGCCCAGGCGCGTGCACAGCTCCAGGTGAGAGAACTCCAGATTCAGAGTCTCGGCCCGCACGGCCCGCTCGCCCAGGGACCGGCGCTGGCCTGCAGGGCGGAGGTCCGGAATGGGGAATCGGATCTTCAGAAGCACGTGGGGAGAGAGAACAGTCAGAGAGGAGCAGAGCTCACAGCTCTGAGTCTGAAGGACAGAGAGAAGGGGGGGAAACAAAGGAACCACGTTAACAAAACACAGTGAAATTGGGAAGTTTTCTCCATTAATTCTGTGCTGCTGTGTGAATGTGTGAGTTTAACAACCACAGAGAGCTCTTCGACCTGTGAGTGACCGTGCTCCTCTGTCTGTGTGGTTCCGTGGGTGAAGGCCTGGATTAGGCGGTCCAGTCTGGTCAGCGTGTCCAGGTCCAACTCTGCGGTCAGCTCCCCCAGCTCCAGCCGGACGGTGCTGTCTCGGCGCAAAACCTGCTGCTTTATCCTGCCCTGGAGAATGGACAAGACAGGAGTGTACACGGGTCATTCACGTACACCCACACAGACACACTACAAACAAACTGCCCTGGTACACACACAAGCACACGCACATACACACTGACACACACACACACAAACTGCTTCGCTACACACAAACTGCGTCGCTACGCACACACACGCACACACGCATACGCACACACGCACACACACACCTTGCGCTGCTGTCTCTCTGCCAGGTTGTAGTGGAGGAAGGCACAGGGCCTTGCTGTGGCCCCCAGAGTGAAGGAACCGGCGCCCTGAAACTGCAGCAGCTGAGGAGACAGAAACCATTACAGAGCGCAAAACGGTGTTACCCACACCTCCACGCGGCGACAGCGCATGGCAGAGCACAGCCTGATAACAGTGCATACCTGCGTGTACTGCGGCGCCCCCTGCTCCCACACACATTCCAGAAGCTCCAGCCGGCTGAATGAGAGGTCAGAAGTCACCTCCCGGGCATGGCTTCCTGCGCTGCGCATCTCACACGATACCTGAACCGCTGCTCCGGTCAGCCTGGGGGGAATTAAAAAACAGAGAAAAGGGGACACTAATGAGGTAAAACGACTGGTCGGCACAGCTCCACTCAGGTGAAACAGGTGCATTTGGACGCCACTCAGTACCTGAGGTGCGAGTGAGGACAGGCTCTGACGAAGCCTTGTCGCAGGTGGCCAAAGTCCCTTCCACTAAACATGGCATCCTTGAAGTAGGCCAGTTCCTGGAAGAAAACCTGCGACACCTCGGCCAATGAAAGCTCCTCGCCGGTACCCTGTGACTCGGCAGGACCAATGGAAGGATCCCGTTGCAGCAGGGTGAGGGTAACCCCGCCCAGAGAGAGGCGGAACAGAGCGTCCGGCCTGAGGGGCTCGGACTGGGAGCGCTGTGAGGATCGACCTAGGAGCGAGAGGGGCAGAGAGGGAGAGGGAGTGGACAGAAGGCAGTGTAACAATCTAAACTCTTGAGCTTTGTGCCTAAAACTGATGAACAACACTGACAGAAAACATCCGCACAAACTTTTGTCTGAAATTATTTTATTTTCCAAATTAAGGCTGAAAAAGGAGGACATATATTTGGGTTAGGTACCAGAGAGTATAAAATCAGTTGGTGTCGGTGTACCTGGGGTCCTGGTGTTGTGGGGGAGACTGGAAAGTGTTCCAGGTACAGGGTAACGTCTGGGGCAGTTCAGCATCAACTATAAGGAGAGTGGATGGAGTCACACACATGACAACACATCAGGACTTTGGGTATGCAGGAAGAGTACACATGGTTACCAACCCCCACCCCCCGACCCCAGCGTAGCTACTCACCCCGGGCGAGATCGAGGGGGGCAGGGCCAGGCTCTGCTGGCTGTGCAGCGATGACTCCATGTCGCTGTCGGACAGCTCACTGGCCGAGCGCCCTGACATCGCACTGCTGCTCATGCCTGCCCCCATGGAGTAGAACATCTCTGTAATGGAGATATGGGCAGGGATCAGAGGCATGGAGAGACATGCAGGGTTTAGAGGCATGCAGCATGCTGCGGAAATACCCAAAACCTCCTCCAGGAGGCGTTAGAGGGCTGATCTAAACGGCAGCACCAGTCAAAGAAAGAATTTAAAAAACAACCTCCAGGGAGAGATAAAGAGCGGATCTACACCACCAGCTGGGTGGAAAATGGGGATGTTTTTGTACACCCAACCACTCCTTACAGATTACAGATTAAAGAATGTTCCCACTAGATCTGAACTGAATTCAGAGACCCCACATGCAGCTTTGAGGCCCAAAGCCTGAAGGAGTGGCCGTTTTCATCCACCCCTCCCCACCGCTCTTTACCCAGATTCTCAAGGCCGCTCAGGAAGGGCTCCTCCTCCATCTCGCCGTCCATCCCTTGCTCCCTCTCCCCCAAATCGCAGCTCAGCTGCTTGCTCAGGTCCTCCTCGATCAGCCGCAGGTCATCCGACCCCAGTGGGCGGCTGTGCCCCCCCTCCCGGCCACTGGGCTCTGAGGGAGAAACAGGCCGGGGGTGTGAACAGTGCATTGTGGGACAGAGTGGTACTTAGGTATAGTCATAGTCACACATAGTGTGTGTGTGTGTGTGTGTGTGTGTGTGTGTGTGTGTGTGTGTTCTCAAACCTCAGAGGAAAAAAACTTCTGAACAAATTATTCTGCTGAAAACATTATGCAATAGACATGCCTGTTTTTCCCATATATGCAAATGTTGGATTGGTCTTTGTGAAGAGAGGACCCAGCCCACCTGTATGGATGCAGAGAGCAGACAGCAAGTCCATCAGGTGAGTGATCTGGTCTGGGGAGAGCAGCAGGTGGAGGCAGCCCACCTTCCCATCTAACTCCAGCTGAGGGTGGGGGCAAGAGGGAAGGTAGATGTACACAGAGAGACAGAGCATGTGAGAACAGGAAGTGAGCGTTTGAGGGAGGAAGGTGGACAGAGAGAGACAGAGCATGTGAGAAAAAGACGAGAGCATGAATGGAGAAGTAAACAAAAACACACTGGAATGAAAAAACAACAACCCAGGCCTGAAACCCAGGGACAGACACAAAACAAACCTGGGGACTGACACAGCAGGAGGGAACAGTAACAGGGCACTCACCTTTGGACCAGGCAGTGCGTCGTTCTGTTTAATCTTCACGGTGGTCTCCATGAATCCCGAGCAGCTTCCGATCAATAGGGGGGTCTGTGGGGGTGTCTGGGCGCCTGGGTGCCCAGCCAGAGGGGGAGATCCCTCACTCTCACTGCCTTGGTTGGGCCCTTCCTGCATGGTGGGTAGAGCACTGGGGGTCAGCCCTGTGTTAAATATCGCCCTCTTTCAGGAGGGCAGCATCCGGGCCGCTCCCAATGCTGCCCTGACCTCAGATCAGCACTCAGTTACACATGTGTGTGCCACTGATGGCGACAGATCTTTACATGCTGACAAGAGACGGTGTAGGGTTTATCAGGTGAGCGATCTGGTCCTTGGTCAGAACCACAGCCATAAGTTCGGTTTCACAGGAGCACTAAGACTACGTAAGTGACAAGGAGCCTTAACAGTGTAATACCATCAGCTGGTCAGAAACTAAATCAAATGACAAGCAATCTGGACTTTATATTGGAACCAGCGAGTTTCACATTAAAGAAACAGATCCTTGTCATTGGGTGAGGGTTACCGGAGGCCGTCCCATGGGTTCATACAGCAGCTGGACGGCACTGAGTTGTAGGATCTTGTGCAGGACAGCAGGTGGTTGGTGGATGTCCACAGGCACAGTTTGACCTGAGTCACGCACTGCCTCATCACAGTAGTCCAACCTGCAGTACACCACAAGTGCCACCAGGGGTGGCGGCATGGGAGTTACGTGCCTCACATAATACAAATATCCCTTCTCTGAATTTTTGTGTCTCCTTCAATATATCAGCTAGCCTTTAACCCCCCCAGTGAAGAAATATGAATACCCCAGTCTTAACATGGGCCCCCGTCACTTGATTAATAACAAGACAGACAACAGAGAATCTCAGTTTACTCTCATACAAATTACGCAATCTTCAACACATGCTTTAAATTGCATGTGCAAATGGGTTGAGATCAACACTAACTCTTACAAGAGATGTTTATTTAAGAAGCTGATTAACCTGGTGGAGTTGGTTGTACACGTTAAGCACAGAGTGGCCACTTTAGTAACTACCAGATGCTTCAGGGAGTCTCCAGCGCTGGCACACCAACCCAAGCCAGTTTAACAGTGATCCAACTTTGGCCCATCCTGACAAACATTCTCCACCAAGATATTCGAGTTTCAGATGGCAACCCTGACTGCCTGTCCATCTACCCTCTTCCAACATTTCCTAATTAAGTAATCTAAATTATTAACACACGTATACAATACGTAGACAAACGCACACTGGCCTACCGTTTAATGTGCACCTCCAAGGCAATGCCTGTGTCACTGTCCAGTGGTTGGTGCTCAATCCGGACAATGGTGTCCAGGAAGGTGACCTTAATACGGCGCAACACTGCCGAAAACAATGAGTAGGGAAAATCTGAATCCATTCACTAATGCACCTGGACTCACCACACTAGTGCACCCATGTACAGCCCATGCAGCCAGTTCTTACACATTCATCTGGCCAAAACATTTAGCCAAAGCCAGTACATGAAAGATTTTCTTTAAAAAAACAAAACATTAACACAAGTGGATTTTCCTGAAACCATTCAGGTTAGATACCTGGCTGAGGGGTATGCTAACCTAATGTCGTGGCCACATATCACCATATGTCATATTACCAGCCACATAGCTGTCACTTCACACCAGGTATTCACCGGTTTTCTTGGCAGAGAGGAGGACACTTTGAATACACAGGAAAACTGTAGTTTAATGAGCACAAACCTGCTCTTTCACTTACCAGTTTCGATGGTCTGAGCAAACATCTCCAGCCCCTCCAGAGGCGCAGGCGGCTCCTCAGACGCCTCGGGGGGGTCCTTCAGGCACTCTTGGGCCAGCTGCATGCTGGAGGTCATACATGAGGACCATCCCTGGGAGTCCCAGCCACCACCTGCGAATTGACATACTCTGGATAAGTCTGACTTAAAGTGATCAACTCATTTTAAAACATGAGTTAATTCAAGAACTTTTTGAACTCAAACTCAGATTTTGTGCCCCCTTGGCCTATATTGCCTATGTACTGGTCTAGCGTTACTCACAGAGCATGTGAGGTGATGTCATTACTAATTGGCCCACTCTGGTTCATGACTACTCAGTCATTTGGTGGCACCTTCATGTGCTTACTCTCAACTATCACTTACTGCCACTTCAGAGGCCTATCTATCGCTGGCTCTGTGTCACACACTAGAGATTGCGTTACTCACTGGTCCTGTATTTGGGCCTGCATGTGAGCTGCAGACCGGTGACAACCAGGGTGCAGTGGTCGGTGACAAGCGCCGCCCAGGGGATAGTCACGGCAATGCTGCTCACAAACCCATCTACTATCTCCAGGGGAGCCCCTACAGACTCCAGCAGTTCGTTTACGGCCTGAAGAAAAAAAGGAGATGGTGGTTTTCAATACAGGAATAGACGGGAGAGGGGCTCAGAGCAAGGGACAAGGCACGATGTTAGGCAATGTGATAAAAACCAGGGTATCCGTATTAAAACGGCCAAGTTTTTTTAAAATCACTTATAAAATTAGGAAGTTGAAAGTTGCTGTAATATTTTGGGGTCAAGACTTACCAACGGTGTCCTCGTCGGATATACAAAACACAAATATGCATTTCCTATAGCTAGCTAAATTAGTAAAAGGTTATTGGTTGTTTTCCAACTTCAACGATAGGTGCAAAACTGTCAGGTCAAGAACATCCATTCCATTACCCTACGTTGTCGATTTCTTACCCAGACATCGAGGTTGATATCTCGGATGACTCCACTGCCGTTGTATAAGTCCAGACTCAATTGTTCCAAACTCAGTCGCTCTTGGAGGAAGTGACCGAGGTAGTGCTGTAGAAGGTACCGACAGGCCCGCTTTTTGATTGAGCCGGACCAAGGAAATAGCCAGCGGGACATGGGGCCGGAGAGATAGGGGTAAGGGAGTGAAGAGGTGGTGGAGGAAGACGAATAAGAAAGCGATTCTCCGGTAAACGCATAACAAACACCAGTGTGCTAGTGAGGAACGAGCAACGGGAAGGGGCTAAGGGAGGGGGGGTTGAAACCTTCCTCTCCTTGCCTTCGGTCGACAACCAAATTCGAAAATACTTGTCAGGGAGACAGCGACGCGGAATTCGCTTCACGGGGAGATATTTTCTTAAGACGCTCGATTTGGTTACTGTCTGTTAAATCATATTTTTTGAAAACCATATGACAGGATCTCTCGCGTTTCTCTGGAGTTGTTTATTGTTTTCATATGCGAACTAGAGGAGCAGTACGGCGCTGCGTCATGACGTAATCATCGGCGCATAAGAGATAGGTGTAATAGGGACGCCATTTTAGGAAGGTCCAGTTCCGTTACAGTGCATCGGTTTTAACTTTCCCATTCTGTGTACCAAATAATTATCTGCATATTATGCAATTCTGAATTGGAAACATACGTTTGTCACCGTTAGCCAAAAAGCTATGTTTACACTGTAATCTTCAGGTTATTTATGCAATATGACAATTGTGTGCTACAAGTAAGTCTCTCACTTTGTCTATCAATCAAACAGACACGTTATAGGTCTCACTAGGTTTTGTGTTAGGACAAACTTGAAAATAAGTACAAATAGAAGTAAAATAAACTTTCTCCATTTAGTCTTGAAAGGACAACATAAAAAAAAAGAATGGAACCAGATTCAAAAAGACACCAGTCTCTTCATGTCAAATAATGGTGGTACTTTAATTAACAATAATTGGGATTATAGAAAGAAATCTCCAGACCTGTAGTGAGTCTTTAGTTTTCTTATGTTCAACATACATTTCCAGACAACAGAAAACTTCAGAATAAAACCAAATGAAAAAAAAAACAGAAAAAAAAACTATAAAAACAGTCACTTAAATTGTTCACAGCAATATTTCCCGCACTAATTTACAACAAACATTCTGCTCCATCTTCACTTGAAAGCGATGTCTGGGATCTTTCCTGCAGCCTGAAGAGGAAGAGATGGTGAGGGGGTGAGAAACAGGAAGCTTTATTGCTCCAATAAAAGCACAGCATACGAGACTTACACCAAGGGTTAAAATTACAGCATGAAACATTACAAAGGCCATAAGGAAGTCCAAAGGCTTCACCTTTAATTGTGTGAAGATATGGGCAGCCCTGGTGAAATCCCACTCGTTATCCTGCAAACACCTGAGAAGCACAAACATTGCAGATACGTTCGTAAAGGTCATGCAAATACCAGACATCCTCTCAAACCATCTGGGCTTTCCATGGACATCATTAAGTCTTCCACTCCCAGCATCCATTTTAAGCCTCAGACCAAAGAGTTTTAGAAAAGTGGTATCTTTCAATGGCGAGAGGCAATGGCATCCTGCATCAGGTGACATTCGGACCCCTTCTCTTGTCTTGGGGCTTAATACACTTATGTTGGTTTGGCTACAGAAATGGCATGGTTATTTAAGATTATATTTGAATTGACCACCCCCCCTTGGCATCTCTGTAACCTGCAGAAGCGAACCCGAGCCTGACGCCCATCCCGTGTGAATTTTCAGAGGCGATGGACGGAGGGCGCAAAGAGTTACTTTTGTGACCACTCCAGGTTCATGCCGGACTTCTGGGAGAAGGCGTTGAGCATTTCCTGCTGGGGCGCGGAGAGAGTGGGCACCGGACTGCTGGAGGGGGTGGGTGCGGGGGCCACGAAAGCGCGGCGGATCTCTTCTGTTGTGGCGTTCCGCACAAACAGCTCGTCATTCACTATACATAGACTGGGGAGGGGGGGAGAGAGAGAGAGCGAGAGAATTAGGATTAACAGCCCAGCTGTAACTAAACTTACTGCACAATGTTACCGTGCATCGACCGTTCCAATGAACAGCCATGACAACTGAATAAGAACACTTACCCAGCATTCCCAGCTGGCACAGCAATGAAAATGCGAGAGAACGCTCTGACAGAGTCTCGGGATTTACCATCCACTGTAAGAAATAAGGCACATCAGGCAAGGCCGAGTACGGTTTAAAAACAGTACCACAGAGCAGTCACCACGGTTCACCTAGGTAAGAACGGTCAGCTCACCTTCTTTGAACACACCACTGACTGTAAATGTCAACAATGTGGTCTGGAAGAGAAGAGTGGAAACTTGGTCAAAGAACAAGAAACCAAAACTGCTATAGAAAGGTACAGAACAATCCTTCACAGGTGGTATTGGATTACTGACAGTGAATTAGTCAATTCTAGCTAGTTGGTTCCTGACCAGAAGACAAGAAATCAATGCAAAGATTTGTTCTAAAATCCCTCTTTCTTAATTACTCTCTTTAATGGGTATCCACAGTAACACGTTTTTTTAACTCACAGTATAGGTGCTGACGTCCACAGTGAAAGAAGCAATGTCGTGCTGGGTCTTGGGTAATTCGTTCAGGAAGGCCACCACGTTTAAACGTGTGTGCTTTAGCAGGCGGAACCGAGTAGCTGCGGGCAGTGAGGAGGGTACAGCCACATTTTACACACACAAATGAACCAATTTAGCCATAAATGACAAGTCTACCAGAAAAGTCCTTTGTACAAACCAATATTCCCAGCATGCTTTGGGAAAATTATTTCTTCCTGTCTGAGGGACTGGAAAGTACCTGGGATTTTAGACCAGTACATTTAGATGTAGGTAGTGCGGGCAGGTTAGACTTCACCGTAACCTGCATTCTTACAGTGAATATCCAGCTGTACACATGGAGGAACTGTAAGCTGTGTGAGTCGCTTTGGATAAAAGTGTCTGCTAAGCAACTAATACTAATTGTATTTTAATAAAGGAGAAGCGATTCCACTTCACAACTCACTCGGATCCTTGAGTTTCTTTATGTTGCGGCTGTCCTTGTGATACTCGCCGAGACTGCACCTGTAAACCGAGAGAGAGACGGGATGAAGGGCGGCGCACAGAGAGAGAGAGACGGGACGAAGGGCTGCGCACCACGACACTAACAGGTGTGGGGGGGCATTTAACAGAGGCCAGTGACGCACCTGGAGGGGTTCTGTACAGAGAAGGGGATGCTGAGCGAGAAGGAGGCCCCGTCATGGTAGGCGTTGAGCAGAGGTTGCCGATCACCGGAGTCATACACACTGTAATACCTGAGAGAAGACCAGCCATGTGATCGAATGTCACGTGGACAACAGAGCAACCCGTTAAATGAGTGCAGACCATATACAAGCTCTAACAACAACTAGAGCACAGGGTCTGCCGACAGGTACTCTCATTGGTTTGTCATTAGATTAGACAGAGCACATACATCTCACATCAGTTTAGAGGAAACAGTCTAGATACTGCACAGAAGCATACACAGACTTACTGCTGTAGGAACTGCAGGATGGGGCTCTTTATCTCATCTGAAACAAAGTAGCTGCCCTAAAATGAAAGTGACAGACACATCCATTAGCAATACATTATTACAATGTTCCCATTTATAACCCCAAAATTCCTCTAAAGTACAGTCACATCATGTCTGCCCTGGTTGACGGAGGTACCTTGCAGGGAGGAAGGGTGGTAGGCGCCTCAACGTCAAACCCAATTGGTGGGGGGAGATCGTGACCATCCTGGAAGGGTTGGACAGAAAGTTATGGTTTTATAGAACAGAGGAGCAGGTGGAAGGGGAAGTAAAAACAAAACAGCACCTCGCGACCTACAAAGGCATCAGTGACGCCACAGACCTGACTACACTGCCTCCCCCCATTCTACAGTCTACCAGACTGAATTAGGAGCGGGGATTTATACCACATAAAACCCAAGACTCAAACACAGCAGATAGATGAGGAACACCAGCTCGGTCGAATCGTGCACTTCCCACAAAGGATGCCTGCTGATGACCACTGGGTTGAGATCAGCAGCGTGGAACGCATCACTGACTGGATGCAATGTAGCCGCACTGCTGTCCGTAATAACGTTTTTAAACATTTTCTATAAGGTTGAAATCCAGAGACACACACCACAGACTTACCAACTTGAGCAGCCTTGGGAAGCGCTCTCTGACAGCACTGTCCGAAGTTGATGGGGGAAAGAGAAAAACGTTGTGTCATTACAGCGGAGACAATGCAAGGCGGCAGGCAAGCGAGCTCCGCAACAGTCAAACTGCCTGGAGAGTAATAATACTCCCCCAAATACTTCCCCTGCTGGACTGAATGTGCCTTACTTCTGTGACACGCTGGCAAAAATGTGCAAAGACGGAGAGATTAAATTACACTACATGAAATGCAGGGACTAGAACTGTCTAAAAACCCCATTAGAAACAACAGCCATCGCTGGCCCAATGCAAACTCAATAGTCAATAACAATCCTGAATTCATAATCCGATACAACCACCCCCACCCCCAAATCCCATACCCACGTTTTACTTACCCTGCAGTGTTACTCACCTGCCCCTCCCCCCTCTCTGCCCAACAAGCAGAAATAGTGTACACTAATAGTGTAATGCACTGTTTCTGACAAGGGGAATTTGTGCATGAACACAGAGGTTTGATGAGCAGAGGAAAAACAGATGGGGAAGTACAGAGACAACACCTTATCAATTGAGCCTACAACTGCATTGGCATTGCATTTATGCAGACAAATTCCATTGACACAGCTAAAATGGGTTGTTGTGTATCTGGTGAGGTTGATCCCTGCACACGGGCGAACGTGTGCCGCTTCTGTGCGGCAGGAGGAAAGCAAACGAATATGACGTCTAAGGCATGGAGGACTCTGGGAATAGGCTGATCCAGACATACGGGGTCACAGCTGGAGAACTGTCAATACCAAACACACAGGCACTGAACTGCGTGGCAGGCTTCCCCTTAACACCGGCTCTGCAGAAAAAACACACACCCAAAAAACATCCTGCTCACACGCCCAGTGGCCAAAGCACAAATGAAAATTGTGGGGGGTGGGGGGGGGGTTAAGACCAGCCTAGCAAACAATAAGCTTTAAAGAGAAATAAGCTTTTGACAAGAGAACAGTTCGGAACAAAGGGCTGAACAATATTTCACAGACCAATATCAAGGTCTGTTATTGTCATTTTAAAATAGAATTGCAGTGCAGTTGATCCCAGAACCCCCTCTGAATACAATGACCATACAAACACAAAAGCCTGGGTGACTAGTCATCAGTGATTGAAGATTTATATAGCAAAGCCGATTTCAACCGCTTTTGACACAAGAAAGCAGGCTTGCAGAAGTACTAACAATTTTATGTGTTTTAGTCCCAAGACCCAGCTTAAAGGGAAGGGTTACTTGTATAATTAGGAAAATAAAATTTAACTAAAAGACATTGTGTTTTGTTCCACCCTGTAACCTGCTTCATTTGAAAGGAGTAGCTTTAAGTGGCAGTACAGGTGAGGTAGGCTGGGAATTGGTTTTACTGTCCGCAGGTGCTGCACCTCACCAGGAGGAAATTAACGCCCCACTGCCACATCCCTGGCAGAAAGGTGCCATGTGATTTTTACATATCTACACAAAGGCAGGGAACCGGTTGCCAGTAGGATCTGAAAACCTTGGCGTGAGTGAACTTCCCAATGTTCTCCCAGCTTTCAAGAGCTGACTGTTCCACAAGCGAGCACTGTAAAGTGTGACGTTTACGCACACTGACGTGGTGGTGGCGTTCTGCACTGAAAGTGTTGTTGGTTTGAGAGCTTGCTGATGAGATTCCCCTCTCCACCTCAGGGGCCTTTGTGGAGTTATCGTGCTGTCGTCTTCACCGTCACGGCATTGTCCTGTTGCTAAGCATGCTGCGGCCAGTTGCGCGACTGTGCCTGCCTTAGGTTGCCCCAGAAACTGAAGGTGGGATCTTACCCGTCATTGGCTAACCAGCCTTCCTCACTGGCCAATCACAATGCCCCAAACAGAAATGGGGAGAGGGGAGAAGGTGCAATTAAACCAATCAGCATTTAACACAAGCAGATTGAAGGTGTATGAAAATAGTTTTTTCCTTTTTTGTTTTCTTCATATACCCGTTCCATGTTACAGGTGCAAGCTTTTTAATTGGATGTTGTCAGTGGAATTGGTCTGGTAGTCAATTAGCACAAATAGATTCAATGAGTGAATAAGGACAAAATGTAGGTCACATGACTAGTCACCATAATTTTAGGCAGAATACATGAATCACAAGGTATTTAAATGGGGGGGTTCATGAGGACAACTGCACTGCAAAGTGAAATGGAAAAGAAATAAAGACCATCCGCTTTAAAGTCCCATCATACGAAGCAGTACACACACACACACACACACACACACACACACACACACACACACACAGTAACAATCCTGGGGTGGGGGGAGAAATAAATTTGGTTAAGGCAGTCAATGGCTACTGCAAACAGCGTCAGCTAAAAGAATAAAAAATAAAGTATTTAAAACAGAACTGAACACTTAATTGCCTTCTTTAGGGTGAATTAAAGTGAGTGCTGTTCACACAGCGGGAAGAAAGTGGGGAAAAAAAAAACAAACTGAATGCTGCACTGCGACCGGAGAGCACCCCGGAGCTATAGGCCTTACTCAGGGTAAATGCTCCCTGTGGTGGGGGCCAACCCCCACCTCTCATCTCCCCTTCTCAAACGCATGTATCAGGTGACGGTGTTTGCGAGCAAGGAGACGACCGACATCAGCCGACAGAACTGGGACCAAAATAATTACGTTACTCTTGTTGCTCAATTCAGACTAGTATTGACACACAAACACGCACGTTTTCTTAAAGGAGAACCCCACCACCTGAATTTCATTTATCCGTGTCCCTGCAGCACCGCACTGACAGCGGAAGGAAAAGAACAGGTCACCAAGTGCAGACTGACCTGATGTAGCTGGCCTGGTCTTTGAAGTGATCGCACAGGGTGTTCCCCTCCAGCCATAACTCCACCAGTCTGAAGCCCTTCACCTTGTCCAGCTCACGCTCAGTTTTCAGCTGCAGGGAAGACGAGAACACAACCCAGGAGCTGGGGGCTGGACTGTGGACCAAGGTGCACGCACGCAGGCCAGTTACAGCCACACAACTCACCTCGTTGTTGGAGAGGTTTAGCGTCTTGAGATTGGGCACCTTGCCGACCAGCTCCGACACGTCATCCAACTTGTACAACCGATTGTTGCTCAGGTTCAGACAGACAAGCTGAAGGAGCAGGAGAGCATTAAACCATGCAAAGCGTTAAAACATTACAAACTCACAAACCAGCTTCTTCAGAGCCAGTATTTGTCTATTCAGCTGCATTTGTCATACACTTAGCTTAGGCTGCATGCTAACTACAGACACCAAAAGATTCTAGACTGTTAGTAACCCTGATTATTTGCGATGCAACTTTACTTCCATCTTACTATCTACCAAACAAATGACTGGGAAAGCTAGAACTAGGGTCTCACACAAAGACGATGAAACAATGGTCAGTACAATGCCCAGCGACTGGTTTTAACGTGACGTTGGTCATACGTCATGCTGTACCTCAGGAATGTTCTCCTCAATGATCTTGATGACTGCCTGCATGCAGTTCTTCCTGTTCAGGATGACCTCAATGTTCTGAGCCACCAGATCTGGGCCAGGAGAGGACAAGATAAGAGGTGAATTCTGGGAAAGGGCTCAGACGGAACACCGTTAGCAGTTTTCAGATTAAATAATTTCCCATTCCAAATCAGAATAAAACTAGCAATGACAGATCAGAGCACAGTCGCTTTGACAGCAGAGTAAGGTTTGGGGTTTACCTTGGTCTGTCCGGATGCTATTCAAGTCCAGAGCCTGCTGGGAGCCCTCAAACCGCTTGGCCATACATCGCTTAGCGAGGACAGAAAGACAAAATCTGAGCCATGCTGGGGTAGAAAAGGCTGCATGCTGACCCTAGTCCAACACTCTCAATAGACAATATCGGTCAAGCACATAGGACTAGTCAGGTTTTTTCCCCCCTTTCAATTCATCACACACCCTCCCAGGTCAGAGCATCTGCCCCTCCCTCACATCCCACCCCACCCCACCCATCTCACTCAGATACAAGCATCTACCCCCTCCCATCTCACCTTCAGATGTTCCAGATCCTCAGGTTTCAACTCCGACTGAATGAAGGAGGGAGGCTGGCAAGGGTTCATCAACACGGTAACCTAACATGAGGGATGGGTGGGGTCAAGGGCAAACGTCAAGTTACTACAGCGGAATAATGTTCCAAAACACACACACACTAAAACAAGGAGGCTCAGCTGCCTCATCTACGCCCTCCGGGGGTCACGAGTCATATCACACACTCTTGTTCTATACTCAAACTAACCAAACTGACAGCCAAGAATAGCATCTCCCTCACAAGGCCCCAAATAAGCCAGCGCTACCTTATAACCATCTGGGTCTGTTATTTTGCGCGAGATCCTGCGCAAGGCGTTGGCAATGGTAGCATCTTCAAGGTAAAACTGCACCCTGTTTCCATCCGTATGATACTAAAGAGTGAGGAAAAGTGAGAAAGTAAAAACCCTGAGGGTTTTACAACACAGGGAAAACGGCTTTGTTGAGTGCTGTGTACCAGCAGCCAAAAATAAATAAATAGTCAATCTTCTTAATGAGTAATTGCCATGGCGACGGGCTGATGGACTGCAGCACTTAACTCACCTGGACTGGGGTGAAGGGCTGGGGGCACAGGTTCTGCAGAGCAGACAGCAGCCATTTCCTCTCATACTTCTTCCCGTGTGGGATCTGCAGGAGATCCAGGGCACGAATAGCGCTGATAACTATGCACAAGGCCATGCTAAAGAAACACACAGCTGCTACCAAACAGGGCCGTGGTGTTGCCAGGGAACACTAGACCAGGTGTAACCACCGATTATGTGACATGTGATAAAAGGTTAATGAAAACAACCGGCCCTGGGGGGTTCAGACATCACAACACGAACAAAAGCTGAAACGTGCGCTGCACAGTCCGATAGCAGCAACCTAATGAACATTAATGGGTGCACTCACAAGTAAAAAACACGCTCAATGGCCAGTTTATTAGGTATGCCACCCCATTCATACAGCCACTGCTGTTCGACTGCGTGTTAAAAATTGTTCAGTTCACTCGTTTTGCCCATTATGAGTGTGATACGATGGTCGGTGCCAGGCATCCCAGAAACTGGCTGCCCTTCTCAGCTTTTCGTGCGTGTCTAGGGTTTACTTATTGTTGAACACTCGCTCGCCTGGTCCGGCAAATTCAGGATTTGGCATAAGCAGCGTGACCCGTCTTGCCTGGTGCAGACGAGTGGCGGTGGAAAGGTCTCTCTGGGTCTCCCAGTGATTATACTCACAGTCATCTTAAACCAGCTCCGGCGGGCCCCTCCTCCACCTCCTACGCCTCCACCTCTGTGGCCTCCACCACTCCCTCCTCCTCCTCCTCTGTCTCGGTCAAACCGGCCATTGCCCCTGCGATTCACCCGTCCGTACGGATTGCTGAGAAGGTAAAATTAGGGGTAAGAAGCAGGGGTGGGAAATCCTGGTCCTCGAGAGTGTCTGTGGATTTTAGAGCTACCTATGACCGGCAGCTGATTATACAGCAGATAAAATCCATGTTAAATTCAAACAATGGGTAAAACTCATTAAGAAGCGAGGTGGAAGGAAAACCTGCAGAGAATACGGCACATGAGCACCGGGATTGGCCACCCCTGGTACCACGAGCACCACGATTAGGGATCCCTAGCATAAAGGGAGGGGCACGGCGACGCAGAGCAGACGGTCTGGCCCACACTCACAATCTGCGCTGCGAGTTTCCATCCTGAGCATTGCCGTCATTCATGGCCACATCTCCGTCCTCGTCCTCAAACCGAGCCCGAGGCCCCGGAGCGCCCCCTGCAGGTCCGTCGCGGTGCCGCTGTCTTGTCGAAGACTCGCTGTACATTCGGCCCCTGAAAGGGCCCCGGCCTTTCCGGTTGCGAAACTGGGGCCCCCCTACCCGGTCGTCATGCTCTGAGGGAAAGGAAGAAAGGGTTTAACCACATGTGCACACGGCCTTCTCAAAGGGTTTCAAGGTGGCAGGTCTCCAACCAGTGTCTTAAAATTACTGTCCCGTAAGAGTAGATAGCAGAAACCAAAATCTTCATGCCAGAACACCAGAGAAATGCCCCACAGCGAAACTAGAACAAGCTCAAAATCCCAGAAAATCAAGGTCCTAGTTCAGGTTCATTTGAGAGGTAATGCTAATTTAGATACACTAAATGTCAACTTTTACAATAAGTTTTAATGAACAAAATAAGGATAAACAGAAGACGTGCAAATGTGTAATAAGTAATTAGGTGTCATTTCTAATCAATGGAATCAACGAGCAAATAAATACTAAACAAAAACTTGGACTCATCGCCAAACTCCAGTTAACTGACCAGGTATATCTATAAGTGTGTTATATAAGATTGCCAGAATCAGCAGAAAGTGCGTACTCTCACCAACAAAATAATTCTTCTTGCGTTGTTAAAGCAAATATTCCAAATAGCATAAACTTGAGTTACCCAACCCGTCCGGAGCACTAAAAAATTCAAACGACTAACAGCATCCAAATTAACTTAATGTAGCTGATAACCGAATTAATGAACATAAACTCGGAGTCGAGTGTGTTTAACAAAGACTCAATCACACGAAGTTACTGTCGCCGTGTATCGTTCATCAAAACCATCGTTGCTTTCACCACCGATCGGCTACGTCCCGTGCCACTACACAGACCCAAACGGGGGGGATTAATAAATAAAAAGACCCATCTCAAACTCGATTTGTATACACTAATAGGTCCACATCAAGTACAGTGCGTGTATGTACGACACCAACTCACCCACACTTCAAAGGTGTGGAGACCAGAAAGGATTAGCTGCACGAGTACGGACCCTGCGCCTCTACTTAAAATCGAAAGGGACTACTCTAGGAGCCTGCTTGAGTCGAGAACACTACCAAATAAACGTGCTAATGTTTTCTTTCTGGGTTTACCTCCGGCCGGCCTGCCATTGCTCCTGACCTCTCTCTTGAAGGAAACGGCGCCATCACGATCTACAGGACGGGAGGGGGAACTCCATTTTACTGCTTGTTAAAATAAGGAGAGAGAGAAAACCCTGGGCCACTTACCATTGTAGTAGCGGGCATCGTCAGTCGTCGCCATATTCCTTACAAAAACACCAGCTTAAAAATTTAACTGGACGCCAGCAGATATGGCGTCGTTATTAAACAGTTAATATGCGGAGCAACTTTTTCCACTTATGGAAGTAAATTCGGTTCACGTATCGCTTGTTTACTGTAACCAGCTAGTAGCAACGATTCCTAGGAATCAGAAAGGTTGTTCTGCGCACGCGCCACAGGACATGCCTCGCCGTGCGACTGTACTTCTTTTCCTCTAAACTCCACGTTTTTTCGTTCCGCCATTTCCGGTGTGGCCGAAAACATTAACAATAATAAACGCACTGCGCACCATGGAGTTCGTCTTTCAAAAACCAATGTAAAATACTTTGTACGAAAATCAATAATATGTAAGTATTTGATAGTTCTGTTAAATGTAATACTTATAATCCGTCGAATTCAACACGTGTGTGCTCTTAGTGAAGGCTCCACACCCGAAACTTTCTCTTCAGCTCGGGCATTAATTATGTAGTGCCAACGCTACTACACCTGTCTGATGGCAGTGTTGCAATTTAAGCACGGCCCAGTTTACTCTTGGAAACGAACCTAGCCAGGCACACAACGAATTTCCACACAGGCATCAACTGATATAAAAAATATTTAATCATTATTAAAATTAAGTGTGGAACTTAACTTCTCATAGCGAGCTTATTGTGTTCCAGGAGGTAGCATAGTTATTATAACCAATTGTCCCCCCAAAAAGATAAAGAGGCTCGATGCTCAAGTGTAAACAGCCCATGTGCAATCGGTTACATTTTTACCTTGTTCTGGATATAGATGTGTAACCACTGCAAGGTTGTCGAACCACTTTCTGAAACGTGTCATTTTGGTGTCAAGTTAAAAACCCGACAACACACTTGTGTACGATTAATCAAAGCGAACAATGGCAATTAAACCATCAGGGCATGCAACCAGTCGACAACCGTTAAATGGATATCACGTGACCAACTGACAGCGCTCTAGGACACAATACCAAGTTTGTACCCTGCGTAATGTGTAAAATACATATTTCACTTAAAATTGTTCCTAAGTGTAATGTTACAATACTGTAACAGATACTCCTGTAAAGATTTTACACGAATTATTTTAAGTGTATCGTCTTTTCCCCGACCAATTACGTTCTTCCTATTTCACCAAAGAAATTGCCTTTTTATTTAAAACCTGTTCAATGTGGAAAAGCATAATATATTAGATACCTCTGAAGAATCTTTAAAAATGTTAGACTGCGTTTAAAAAAAAAAATTAAAAAAACCTTTAACTGTCTTATTTCTGAGAAAATGAAAATCTGAAAATAAACTAAAAATCAATAGCTGATGACTTAAGTGAAACGTAGCGTTATACAACACACCACCTCGCTACTAAAGGTGACATTACGAGGGCATACAGCGGGTGAAATAAGTATTGGACACGTCAGCATTTTTCTCAGTAAATATATATTTCCAAAGGTGCTATTGACATGAAATTTTCACCAGATGTTGGCAACACCCCAAGTAATCATACATACAAAGAAACCAAAACAAATGAGCTCAGCAAATTAAGTTGTGTGTAATAATGTGAAATGACACAGGGAAAAAGTATTGAACACGCTTACTGATATTTAATACTTAGTACAATTGCAAGCCTTTGTTGGTAATGACAGCTTCAAGACACCTCCTGTATGGAGAAACTAGTCCCATGCATTGCTCTGGTGTGATTTTGGCCTATTCTTCCAATCTTCAAATCTTGAAGGTTCCGTGGGCTTCTTCTATGAATCTTGATCTTCAGTTCTTTCCATAGATTTTCAATGGGA
>JAOVYW010000002.1:6762105-6776278 GCA_025775045.1 Hiodon tergisus | reverse complement strand
ACATACATACATACATACATACATACATACATACATACAGTTGCTTCTGTAATTTTCTCCCCCCAGTTTGGAATGACCAATTATGCTAATGAATCTCCAATCTACGACGAGGCTCCTTCATACCTAGATGCCCTTCAACTCACCCGTCTCTTTTCCCACACTGCCACACAGCCGGTGTAGTTTGAATTCGGAAAATTTCATGCCTATATCTCTTGTGTGCAGTTAGTCCTTCAGTCCAGTTTTCTTTTTCCGAGTCATCGAGCCAAATCTTATTGTGTCAGGAGAGGAATTGGCCTGTCTAAGGTCCCGGTGGGCACTGGACATTGTTAAGGAGCATTTGGCAGTTGTCACAAAGTCTAGAGGTGTTAAGTTTGGTTGTCTTGGCCGAGGGCCTGTCCTTCTACAGACCCAATGAACTCCTTTGCTCTGTGTCTCCAGAATAATATTGGTGGTGTAAGGTGGTTCCTTTGTCTGCGCAAGGTGCCTGGAGATTCTTGGACGTAAGGCGCTATATAAGTTTTTGGTCACACTGAAAAACTTGAAGTGTTGTTTCTGGCTTGACAAGCTACAGGGACAGCTCCATAATGTATTCTAATTTTACTTTCTTTCTTTCTTTAAAAAAAAAAAGGTCACTGATGATTGTGTTTTAATGAGTCAAACAAAACCCAACAATATGGCATGTTCTGGAGAAGTTTATGGCCTCTGGGAGTCAACAGCTTGTTTGACCCTGATGGGGCCTGGCTCTCAGCCTTGGCCATGTGGAGAAGGCCTGACAGCCTCTGTGTGTGTGTGAATGCTAGAGGGAAGCCAAATTTCTAGAGGGCAAACTTCAATTGCTCAGCTTCTATTGTGTACATTTTTTGCCACCTTGAACCGAGGATCCATAAAAGTTTAAAAGAGAAGGTTCTAAACAGGTGTTTTGCCTGGTTCTGTTTGATAAGTACTACTGGGCTCGGGCCCTGGATTGAAACACGAATGAAGCCAGATTTAATGCAAAACCCAAGCAGGAATATTACAGAGCACGTGCGCCATCTATTAAGATCTTAATAAAGTATAAACATGGCAGGCAATGAAATCAGGAAGAATGTGAATCGTGTGCAGTTTTAAAAGTTTTAACTTCCAGCTAGAGGTTTCATTTCATCATTTTATTTAAATATTTTTCAATCTGCCATGTTATGAAAAATTTTAATTTTAATTTTGCCTTGAACGATGGGATATCGATATTTTCCAATGTATATTATTTTAACTCTCCCAGAAATAAGGTTGATAAATCTCTTGCCATTGTACCGTGAAAAAATTTATGAATGACATAAAAACAATGACACTAACACATTTTTACGTTACATTTTTTTGGGCATTTAGCAGACGCTCTCATCCAGAGCGATGTACAAAAGTTTTGTAGTTTTAGGGTTCTAGTGCAATACAAAACTAAGCTATCTTGCTCTATTGACAGTGACTGAGAGCAGGTATAAGACTAATGCTGCAAAGAGATAACATGCTTAACTAACACAAAATCTGCCTGTCATAGTCTATGCCTAAACATCAAAATATGTAATCAAGTTAACAACAAAACCCAGCGGAAGTTCCTGTTTTTTTCAAGCAGTTATGTCAGAAAATCATCCTGAACTTTTTTTGCGTAAAAAATAAAATAAAACAATTTTGCAATAAAAGAAATTCGTAAGTTTCATCCCTGTACCCAGCACCTGCAGTAGGCCTGCAGACAATTGATGTGTACAGTTCTACAGGATTTACTCAGCTTTTCAGGATTTAGGTCGGTTTGCAGAAATAGAGTGACTCTCAGAAGTTACAGGCTACTCAAGCTCTGAAACTACTTTGTAATTACCAGGCTGTTAGGGCAAGGAACTTGGCTGAGGACATTTTTAACAAATAGATTTCAGTTTGTATAAATTAATGATGACTCATCTGATCTGTTGCTGGTTGGATGTGGTGTCCCACAAGGTTCGGTGCTGGGCCCCCTTCTTTTCTCCCTATATATGCTACATTATGGTGAGATTCATAAGCATCAATCCATTTTCACTGTTATGCAGATGACATGCATCTATTTCTGTGGGTGAGTCTGGGGAAGATCTGTTAGATTGGAACTGTGCCTCAAACACATAAAATATTGGACTTCTTCTAATTTCTTATTGATGAATTCAGACAAACAGATCTGATAAAGCCTAAATACAAGGCGTTGAACTTAGATGGAAATGTGAGCAGAGTAGATTTGTTAAAGATCTCAGGGTCACAACTGATCTAGATCTCATTGTTGAACTTCATACAAAAAATACCACATCAGAAACATTATCAAGATTAGAACTTTTTCCAAACTACAAGCTCTTGAAAGAAAACTGGTCATATTCTTCCCAAGTATGGACATTCTATCCTAGGCGTCAAGAGGTTAAAGGTTTAGGATTAGGATGCAGAGAGAAAAACTCACTCTTTTGTTACGTCCAGACTGGGCTACTGTAATGCTATATTATTGCCTGCCACAAAGGCAGCGGGCTGACGGCTAACATTCAAGGCTGTGAATGGGTTAGCATCCACATATCTATTAGATCTTATAGTCTCTTACCACCCACCTAGATTACTTCGCTCACAAGAGGCTGTGTACCAAGAATAACTAAAACTAAACCCGGGAGAAGAGCCTTTGCATGCAGAGTCCGACAATTATGGAACAGCCTCTCAAAGTTTGTAAGGGAATTAGACGGTCTCAATATTTAGAGCTTGATTTAAAAACTATCTATTTAATCTTACATATCATTAATATGTCTGGTGAAAATAACTGTTCCTGCTGTCATACCGCCACCCTAGACCTGCCCTATAATTAGTTAAGTTTCGATTTTGGCCCAGAAATATTGTAACATTGTCTCTGTAAAGCGTCTTTGTGATGTGAAAAATGTTTTTAAAAAAACGCTAAACAAAAATAAATGGGTGACTAAAATGATGTATTCCAGATAATCTTTCGTTTTAGCGGATTAGTAGGTGTAGATTCATTTTGAATTTTAAAACAGAATGTGTTCTTTTCATTCCACTAAATTTACAGGCACACCAGGGTCCTTAGGGTATTTTCCCTTGTTTTAAAGATCCTGACCGAATGTTGCATGTAGTTGTATCCTTAGAAGGCGCAGGTTGTCTCAGGGGCAAACACGGTTTCGGCTGGTCTTCTACTGTACTAACTTGAAAGTTGTCCGGCCTAATGTTGCAGTTGCTTGCAGAAATCTTACTGTAATGCCTGAAGGTCCCACCTACATGCCAAACACTTTTCTCTACCATCACAACGAATGCCTGTGTGAATTCTGAAGTATTTTGCACAGCGGGTGTAATTCGCATGTCTGTGAGAAATGTTCAGAAAATCACCCAAATAGACCTCTTCTTTTGGAGCCATGCTAATGGAACACGGGGCCATTTCCACCAGGGTGGCCACAGCACAGTTCATGTTTGGGAAGGAACATCTCAAAACCATAAACTTTGGCATCCTTTGGTTTTGTTTGGTTCAACTGTGAAGATTCACAGTTTGTAAAATTACGTAAGTATGACTGACCTTTAAAAAATAACTACATCAAAATATTGCCTAATGAATGTAATATTAAAATTGCCTTAATATAATGTGGCTAGAAGGCGTTGGAATGTTGAAGTTGTTGCTTTCTTGAGAACAGCTGTTTGAGGACCATTTTTAGGGTAATAGTCTGGTTGAAAAATATCTTAATTGCAAAAATTACATTTCAGCGGAAGCAATTCACAAAAACACAGCCTAAACACATCAGTCTCAATATTTTAGTCTGATTACTGAAACATCAAAGCCAACATGGGTGATACTTGTGGGGGAAAAATAGCGTTCTCCCCAGAAATATCTATGACAATAGCAGGGAGTGATTGCTGTGTACGAGTGGAATCTATTTTAATCTCCTTTCACAACGCCCGCCTGCCATTGCAAGTTAATTGAAATGTAGGGCAGGTTAGGTCTGCAGTGTTTTGCACAGCTGTGTGTGTGCGTCCGTACGTCCGTACGTGTGTACGTGTGTCTGAGTGTATGTGAGTGTGATTGCACATGTTTGTGTGTATGTAAACTATATGGACAAAACTATTGGGACACCTACACATTATACCTATAGAAGCTTTTATGACATCCCATTCTAAATCCATAGGCATTAATGTCGAGTTGGTCCCCTCTTTGCAGCTATAACAGCTTCCACTCTTCTGGGAAGGCTTTCTACAAGATTTTGGAGTGTCTGTTGGAATTTTTGCCCATTCTTCCAGAAGAGCATTTGTGAGGTCAAACGCTGATGTTGGACGAGAGGGTCTAGCTTGCAATCTCCGTTCTAGTTCATCCCAAAGGTGTTCGATAGGGTTGAGGTCAGGGCTCTGTGCGGGCCAGTCAAGTTCTTCCACACCAAACTCATCCAACCATGCCTTTATGGACTTTGCTTTGTGCACTGGGGCACAGTCATGCTGGAAGAGAAAAGGGCCTTTGCAATAATACCACTAACAGCTGATCGTGGAATATCTAGGAGGGAAGATATTTCATGGACTGACTTGTTGCAACGGTGGCATCCTATTACAGTACCACGCTTGAATTCAGTGAGCTCTTTAGAATGACCCATTCTTTCACAAAGGCAGAAAAGGCAGACTGCATGGCTAGATGCTTGATTTTATACACCTGTGGCACCTTTTTTTACTAAAGCATTTCTGCTCATCGCGACTATGGAAGTAGGAAGGCGATTTTCTTCTGAGCTAATCACCTTTGAGCCACCTGTCACTTTTAAACACTGCTTGCACGGCCTGCTTTAGAGTTCTCATTGGAGGAGAGGCACATCCCTCTTGCCAGAACTGCTGGCCTGCTGGTGCCCAGGAAGCCGACAGGAGACTCTGGTTAGCTGTCAGCTCCACCCATCCTGTCCCAGTTCATGATCTCCCAGTCACGATGACATGAGCAGGAATTTAAATCCAGATTGTAGGCCTCTTTTTGCTCTTGTACGAAAACTTTTTACCGACTGGGCCACTCAGGAGGTCAATCTAATAAATTAATATTCCCAACCCCATATTTCTCAGTTTTCTATACGTGTTCCTCTGTGTGACTTATTTGGCTTGTACACCTGGTAATTTGTAAACCTGTCTAGTGCCAAATGTGTGTTTCTCTCTCTCATTCTCTCTCTCTCTCTCTCTCTGTCTCGTTGAATAGCAGCAGGTCACCCTGAATTCATTTCACCCTCAAATCTCATACCAGCATGCAGGAATTTCACCAGACTTTTCTTTTTATAAAAAAAAAATTCTGTATTTTTCTCCCGAATTTGGAATTGCCAATTGTGCTATTGCACCTCTGCTCGCCAATGCGACCCTCAACCCAGACGCAGGGAGGAAGTACGACTAGTCTCCTCCAACCCTGTTTGCCATCGAGCCACCTGTCTCTTTTCCACACTGCAGGCTATACAGACTAGCAGCCGCATGTTCTTCTCTTGAGTTCCGCCAGCCTGTAGGCACTCAGGAAGCCAGTAGGAGGCACTGGTTAGCAACAAGCTGTGAGAAGCCCTGTCGATTTAATTCACCGGTACTCAGCCAAAGTTATGGACATCCGCCGTGCTCTACTGGCCGCAGTCGGCTAATGACATGAGCTGGATTTGAGCCGGCGAGCTGTAGGTCATTGGAGTGAGTCTGCACTGGGCGAGAGTCTTTGAGGGCTTTTCTCCAGGCCTTCATTAAAAAAGTGATGTTGTTTATCGCTAGGTTTTTGATGGGCAAAGGAACCAGGAACTATTTTTTTGGATGCTTGTGGCGCTGACCCACATGACCCGAGCCGGAAGTCTTTGCCTGTCCTGACCTCGGCAGTGGTGCACCTGTCCGGTGGGTCGGCGGGTGTGTGCAGGCATATTAAACCCACTCATTACCATCAGAATGAAACCACAGACATACAGGTGTAATGCGCAGTCTAGCTTCTGTATTCATTCTGTTGCTTTATATTGTCTGGGTTTTTACCTTTATACTCCCTGCTTCCACTGGTGTAGACCCTCCAGCATGTTTAATGTGGTCTCCAATGGACACCTTCTGGAGTTCCTCACAGAGCAGGCACCGGTCATGGTCAGGCTGTCACCTTACAGAAAACCTTCCTGTAAAACGCATCTGTTAAATAAAAAAACTTGACACGACAATAAAACATAACACTGAACATTGATGAAATTGTTTAGGTCATGTGTTCCTGCTCTTCTAGAAGGAATCGCTATAAGGGCATGTTTTATTACGATCGCCCATTATCCAGCCGAGGTACACCTCTCTCTCTCTCTCTCTCTCTCTCTCTCTCTCTCTCTCTCTCTCTCTCTCTCTCTCTCTCTCTCTCTCTCTCTCTCTGTTCCCTGTGTCAGAGCAGTGTTTTGCACGTGTGAGACACGTGTGAGAGCGCATGATGGCACCGCGTTTCCAACACGATGACCAGAGACAGACAAAGCGTGGGTGCAGCCCGGTCGTATTAGTGGTCTTCCCATGGAGGTGCAGTTCCAAGGTGGATTAGTGACTGGTCCAACACCTGCCATAATGGAGGAGACGGTCTTTCCAAAGTGGAGAAATTGAAGCCTTAGAAAGACAGCGGCTTTGTGGATTTTAAATGAACCGGTCTGGCTGAGAATGTGGTAGTTGAGTCTGTTTCCTATCTGTGTCTCCTTATTCTCGCTCAGGTTTAAAGACAAAGAAAACATGTGACTTGGGAAAGCATCCTGTGTTTCATGTCTGTTTTTTCTTTGGGGCATGTGGTAGAAATGGGTTCTTTTGAAGAGGAAATGGGACAAAAGACCCAATATATGGGAAGTAAAACTCAGTGTGTCGATTTTGCGTATGTGCCGCTTTGTTTTGCCTCTGGTTTAGCAAGTTCTAAATCAACGGATTGTTACTTCAATAGCTTGTTACTTACAAGGCTATGTTCAAGAATGTGACAGTGATACTAGATACAGAGATACTCGTCTTGGTGTAATAAGGTTGATGACTGTGTGTGTGTGTGTGTATGTGCGTGTCCGTGTGTGAGTGCGCGTGTGTGTTTTTGCTTGTTTCTGTTTCTTAATGGTTTTCTCAGGGTAAATGGTATAAGCCTTGATTGGTTCACTAGAGTTCACTAGAGACTTTGAGTGACAGATCATCAACTCCCTTTCTGAACACAGAGGCACGCACACACACACAAACATTTTACAATCTATCTATCTATCTAAGTCTATCTATGTCTGTCTGTCTGCAAAAATATGTAATGTAGAGAGGAAGAAACTGACTGACAGCGAGAGAGAGAGAGAGAAAGAGAGAGAGAGAGAGATGAAGCCCAGTTGCGAAGCTCTGCGCCTGCTGTTCTGCTCATCCCCCTATCTCACCGTAAATCGGGTTAATTACTTGTATCATCAAATCCAGATTCACTAAATTGCTGTAACCCTTTCCACAAAATCCGAAGTGCATCTTTTTTTCCCAGGGGCCATCGTGCTGTGCTTCATGTAAGATAAGTCTCCTTCATTCTGCTTCCTGACTGGTGAGGCAGGCTGTATAAACCGGTCCTGATGTGAGGGTGCGAGTGCCTGTGTGTGTGTGTGTGTATGTGTGTGCACGATTCTGTTTGTTGTGTGTGTTTGTATTACGCTTAGCCACCAGAAAAGGCCCTTTTAGATAAAGACTCTCTCTAGCCGAGGTACATCCCTGTGGTGAGGAGGTGTGGTCTGGCTCTCCACGATGTCTTGGGCTGGCTGACGGAATACCAGCCACTTAAGGGATCCACCTATGCGGCGTTATTGATGAAATTTTGCGCTGTTGTTACAGGGAGGTAATTCACATTGCCTGCAAGGAAAATTATTGCGTCATGAGGGGTATTTAGCGACACGGAGAGCTAGCAGAGCGTTACCACATGGCTAATTATGTAGCTAATGAAATGCCACATAACCCAGAGATTTGCAATTTGCTCCCTATAGTTGCTTAAGCTTGGTTGAATTATGTCCCTCTGCTGTAGCCCATTTAAACTTATGTCAATCATTCTCCTTTTATGCAAGTGGAAACGTAATTTTTTATTTCATTTTTATTTTTGAATGCAATGTGCCACCATTGTGTGTTCAGGCGAGCAATTGCTGATTTCCTCAGCTTGAGAATCCAATGACTTCACCCGGCCGCAGAATTAGGATCGCTTGAATCGCCTCTTAGACATGAGGCCAACGGGTGCTAGGTCCTGGCAGCCATACATGACCCTGATGCTCATTGGGGTTTCCATGGCCATAGGCATGGTATATGGGCACAGGCAGGCAGGACGGGGTAGTAGTGATGTTCAACACCTTGGAGGAGTCCTTTTATTGGGGCCCTGTCTACAAATGTATTGCAGATACATTATACCGGTTTCCGCACTTTGGGACCCACAAATTGGATCCCTGACTTAATCAGTAATATCCAGTTACTTGTGCTGCAGGTTGTGCGTCTGTGCCCATCCATGTGTATGTGTACGCATGGATACGTGGGAAGAAAAATGTCACCCAAAGAAATCGATGTCACTGTACGCCTGTGTCAGACTTGGTAATTCCTATTTCCCTGCATCAATTGCTTTGAATGGCCGTGTTGTGTGTGTGTGTGTACTGTCAAAAGCTGTCAAGTCTGTGTGGTGCAGCCCACGGGGAGAGGAGGGGATTAACGGAAATGTGATGAGATCATCGAGACGTGTACACACGCACACGCACATGCACGCGCACGCAAACACACGTGCAAACACATACATACTCAAAGAAACGCACACACGCTTGAGCACACACACACACACACGCACACATGCTCAGAGGTAAATCATCCATGGCTACATGTGCGTCTGGAATCCATCCTTCCTGGGTTGTGCAAGAACGTCTGCAGCCTCCTAACATAAACACCAACCGAGCCCGTGACCGAAAGCCCTTTTTGCCTGCTCTGTTCTCCAGGAGAAGACAGAAAACGAGAGGGAAAATCTTAGCGTAATAGAGGAAGAGAGATGAGTAAATAAAAGAAAGATGTTTGACAGAGGGGTTAGTGATGATTGATAGTATGGCTTCATTTGGTCATTTGTGTGCCTTTTGTGTGTCTTCCTCTGACCTGCAGGAGTGTCTGCTGGAAGAGGAGCATCCAATAAGGAGATAAGGAGGAGTGTCGAGTTTGAGGCGTCTGGCTCCCATCGCATCTGTGCGGCCATGTCGTCCCCTCAACTCCCCACCCTGTTTCGTCTCCTTCTCCTTCCTGCCCTCCTCCTGGCAGCGGCCCACCTGGGCCAGGCTGGCACCCCCAACCCAGTGCCGAGCAACTGCTCGGAGGGCAGCGTGTGCGCTGATGGTGTGGTCCTGCCCATGTGGAACCCCCAGAACCCCTCTGTTGGGGATAAGGTGGCACGGGCCATCGTCTACTTTGTGGCCCTGGTCTACATGTTTCTTGGTATGTCAATCATCGCTGACCGGTTCATGTCCTCCATCGAGGTCATCACCTCCCAGGAGAAGGAGATCACCATCAAGAAGCCCAACGGTGAGACCACCACAGCCACCGTGCGCATCTGGAATGAGACAGTCTCCAACCTCACCCTAATGGCGCTGGGCTCCTCGGCTCCTGAGATCCTGCTCTCCGTCATTGAGGTGTGTGGCCACGGGTTCGAGGCTGGCGACATGGGCCCCAGCACAATCGTGGGAAGTGCCGCCTTCAACATGTTCGTCATCATCGCCATCTGCGTGTACGTGGTGCCCGATGGCGAGACGCGCAAGATCAAGCACCTGCGTGTTTTCTTTGTGACGGCCGCCTGGAGCATCTTTGCCTACATTTGGCTTTACCTCATCCTGTCGGTCTCCTCGCCCGGCGTGGTGGAGGTGTGGGAGGCCGTGCTCACCTTCCTGTTTTTCCCCATCTGCGTGGTGCAGGCCTGGGTCGCCGACCGCCGCCTGCTCTTCTACAAGTACGTCCACAAGCGCTACCGTGCCGACAAGAGAGGCATCATCATCGAGACCGAGGGCCACGCAAACCACTCCAAGATGGACATGGAGATGGACGGGCAGGGGGCCAATTCGCACCAACACCACAAGGAGGCTCTGGATGGCATGCTGTCAGGCTCTGAGGAGGGCAGGTGTGGGGTGGGACGGGACCAGGAGGACGAGGCACGCCGGGACATGGCCCGGACACTAAAGGAGCTGAAGCAGAAGCACCCGGACAAAGACATGGAGCAGCTGATCGAGATGGCCAACTACCAGGTGCTGGTACAGCAGCAGAAGAGCCGGGCATTCTACCGCATCCAGGCCACACGCATGATGATCGGTGCCGGCAACATCCTGAAGAAGCACGCGGCCGACCAGGCGCGCAAGGTGGTGAGCTGCCACGAGGCGCGCACCCAGGAGGACGACCCTCACACCACGAGGCTGGAGTTCCACCCCTCGCACTACCAGTGCTTCGAGAACTGCGGCTCCCTCAAGCTGGCAGTGGCTCGGCTCGGGGGGGACAGTGGCTGCACCGTCAAGGTGAGAGGGGCTCCGAGAAACCCGAGGGGTTGGTCATTAATCGGAAATGGGACCGCTGCCAGTTTCTGTTATCACCGCTGGTTCACCTGGACCAGGTATTCCCTTTCTCGAGGGCCACAGCGTCTGCGAGTTTTCCTCCCCTACTAAATTGTTTCATTGGCTTCATGATCTTAATTAGAAATGACCTCACCTGCTGTTCGTAGGTGCGTATCAGGTGCTAAATGAGAGGTAGCCATGAGCAATGAGCTCAATACAGTAGCCATGGAGACGCAGCAGCTCTGGAGACACTGTAGCCCTCGTGACACAGCAGCCCTTGGGGACCGGTGCTGGACACCCCTGGCCTATTCCATCCCAACCACAGAATAATAGTGCTAGAAAACCCAGAGTCTTACCTGTAGATAAATGTAGACACTAAGCAATCGTTTCAACACAGAGAGACGTCACAGAAAAGACACAAAGACACAAAATCTTGTGATGATGGTTTTATTGACCAGATGAGTAGTGAGTAACAAAGTGCACCGGTCATACCGCACGGTACCCGCTGCAATGCTAAGGCAGTTATTGAATAGTTGCATTTGAGGCTTCTGTCAGCTGCATGAGACCCGTCTGCACATTCACTAATGTGTTGGTTCATCTGATGTGAGTCCTGGTGACAACAGCTGTGCTTCCTGTGCCAGCCTCATCGCTCTCAGGAAATGTCTGGAACGGGAGTGTTTCTGTTTGATGCAATTTGGGGAATCGCTCCTTAGGTCTCCAAAACACGTGAATTATTAATCAGATAACTGAGCACTTTTAACAATGCACGCAACTCAGAGCTGAATTGGAGCAGAAACAAATGAAAGATTAACTGAAATAAAAAGAAATAAAACAGATGGTGTCTGGGCCTGCACTCCGGTTTATGGCAGAATTGCAGACCCTTGCAGTTTTATCAGCTTGTTAGGCCTGTATGTGACTCATTAAGAATATCGATGTGCCAGTGCTCCCAGAGCACTTAATGGTGTTTTAGTGTAGGCCGCTGCTTTCAAGCAGGGAAAGCATGGAAAGCATTTGGGTGAACTCATCCCGCGGTCTCTCCTTCAGGTGGACTACCGCACGGAGGACGGCACGGCCAACGCCGGCTCGGACTACGAGTTTGCGGAGGGCACGCTGGTCTTCAAGCCCGGCGAGACCCTGAAGGAGCTGACGGTGGGCATTATCGACGACGACATCTTCGAGGAGGACGAGTACTTCTTTGTGCACCTCAGCAACCCCCGCGTGGTGAGCTGGCCGGAGCACGTGGCCCCGGAGCCCGGCTCGGCACCCCCCGGTGGCGGCCTGAGCCCAGCCGCCCTGCCCCCAGCCCCCAAGGCTGCCTTGGGCGAGGCCCACACCGCCACGGTCACTATCTATGACGACGACCACGCGGGCATCTTCACCTTCGAGAGCGAGTCAACACGAGTCAGTGAAAGCGTGGGCACCATGCAGGTGAAGGTGCAGCGGACGTCGGGGGCACGCGGCCTGGTTGCTGTCCCATACCGCACCGTGGACGACACAGCCCGGGGGGGAGAGGACTACGAGGAGTCTTCGGGGAAGCTGGAGTTCCTCAACGATGAGACCATGTGAGTGCCTCTGCCAACTCTGTGAGTGACATAAACAGGAAGTAAAGGTTGTCTATTTCATGGTTGTGCGTGACATAAACAGAAAGAAAAGGTGGTCTTTTTCATGGCTGTGTGTGACATATCAGGAAGGAAAGGTGGTCTATTTCGCTGATGTGTGTAACATAAACAGGAAGGGAAGGTGGTCTATTTCGCTTATGTGTGTGACATAGACAGGAAGGAAAGGTGGTCTATGTTGTGGCTGTGTGACAAACAGGAAGGGAAGGTTATCTATTTCATGGCTGTGCGTGCCATAAACACGAAGGGAAGGTGGTCTATTTCTCAGTTGTGTGTGACATAAACAGGAAGGGAAGGTGGTCTATTTTGCTGATGTGTGTAACATAAACAGGAAGGGAAGGTGGTCTATTTTGCTGATGTGTGTAACATAAACAGGAAGGGAAGGTGGTCTATTTCGCTGATGTGTGTGACATAGACAGGAAGGGAAGGTGGTCTATTTCTCAGTTGTGTGTGACATAAACAGGAAGGGAAGGTGGTCTTTTTCACGGCTGTGCATGAGACCTCTTTTCTACACTGGTCAGCACATCTGCAGGTGTATTCCCTTTCTCATGTCATGGCTGATTTTCCCAATCTGGTGTTCTGGGCACTTTCTGTGCTGCTGATGCAAGTACTTCCTGTGCTGGTGATTAAGCCAATTACTCTACAGGTGATTATGCCACTTCCTATGCTCTGGACGAATAAATTGATCCTGCCTAAACAGTTAACGAAGAGCAAGTTTTTTTTCCAGCCGTATCAGTGGATAGGTGTAGAAGCTGTGTAAGTCACTTTGGATAAAAGCCACTGCTAAGTCATATGTAATGTAAATAATGATGTAATTTTGAGAGATCCCTATGCCAAGGGTTGTGAGAATGAAGTGAATGTGTGCAGTGGAACGAGAGAGTGAGGGAGAGGAAGGGAGAGAGATGGAAAGATGAGGGCGAGAGAGGAGAATGGAGATGCTCTGAGTGAGTAAAGTGTAATGTTTGCAAGGAGACCAAATTTTGCGTCTCACAGAGACGCCTGGCAAGGGTGTTGCGTGGGCACGTGTGTGTCACAAGGAATGTGCGATCACGAAAACGTGGAATATCGTAATTGTAGCAAAAAAAAATTCTTTTTTTACAAAAAAGTTTTTATTTTACTGGGCTGAAATGTAACCGTCTGTGTCTGTTTATGTGCATGTACGTGGGTGTTTGTGTATGTGCGGAGTTTGTGTAACGCGTGTTTGATTATGTGTTTGTGTATGTGCATGTGTGTGTGTGTGAGTTTTTTACTGTGTATGTTTGCATTGATTTGTATGTGCATTTGTACAGAAGTGTGTCTGCATGTGTGAGTATATTTGTGTTTGTGTGTCTGTGTGTCTGTGCATGTGTGAGTATATATGTGAGTGTGTGTGTATGTCTCTTTGTGTGCGTGTCAGTTAGTGCAAGTGTGTGTGTGGGAGTATATTTGTGTGTGTGTGTGCGTGTGTGTGAGAGTATATTTGTGTGTGTGTGTGTGTGTGTGTGTGTGTATGTGAGAGTATATATGTGAGTGTGTGTGTATGTCTCTGTGTGTGTGTGTGTGCGTGTGAGAGAATATATTTGTGTGTGTATGTGAGAGAGAGTACATTTATCTGTGTGCGTGTGAGAAAGTATATTTGTGTGTGTGAGAGAGTATACTTGTGTGTGTGTGCATGTAAGAGAGAGTATATTTGTGTGTGTGAGAGAGTATATTTGTGTGTGTGTGTGAGAGAGAGTATATTTGTGTGAGTGTGAGGGAGTATATTTGTGTGTATGTGTGTGTGTGAGAGAGAGAGTATATTTGTGTGACTGCGAGAGAGTATATTTGTGTGTGTGTGTGAGAGAGAGTATATTTGTGTGACTGTGAGAGAGTATATTTGTGTGTGTGTGTGAGAGTGTATTTGTGTGTGTGTGTGTGTGTGTGAGAGAGTATATTTGTGTGTGTGAGAGAGTGTATTTGTGTGTGTGTGAGAGAGAGAGATTATATTTGTGTGTGTGTGAGAGAGAGCATATTTGTGTGTGAGAGAGAGTATATTTGTGTGTGTGTGTGTGAGAGAGTATATTTGTGTGTGTGTCTGTGAGAGAG
>JAOVYW010000002.1:6734111-6755434 GCA_025775045.1 Hiodon tergisus | reverse complement strand
GGCTGACCGGGAGGGAGGGTGAGAGAAGAGCTGATTTAATTTCAGGGTCTGAAATTTGATTCGATTCATGAGGCTTCACATGACGACCTGGTCTGACTAATAGGCAGGGGAGGGGGGGGGGGGGAGAGAAAGAGAGAAAGAGAGAAAGAGAGAAAGAGAGAAAGAGAGAAAGAGAGAAGAAAAAGAGAGAGAGAGAGAGGTTGGGGGTGAACAGTTGAACAGATAGGCGGGTGAACAGTTGACTCCATGGTCAATGAGAGTCAATATGAGAGACTTGAGCATCAGTACTGACCATGTTGGCGGCAGTCCAATACAGGAAGAATCCATGAGGATCCACTTTCAGGGTCACCAAGATGCTGCTGTTCAGCTCCTGGAAAGCAGAGATACAAACAGAGCAGAGTTACAAACAGAGCAGAGTTACAAACAGAGCAGAGTTATCAGCACCACGCAGGAGTTGGGGGTCCCGTCCCACCGCCACCCCCCGTGCCTCGGTCCTCTCTCTCCTGACAGCCTCGCTAACAACCTGCGATTTAATTACCACCTACGCAAACCCAGAAAAAGGGTTTAACAGGCTACAGGCATACACACCCGCACACCTACGCCAGGGTGCTCCGTCATGCAAACACGCAACGTCCCCAAAGACGCACAGCAGCACAGGCACAGCAGGACAAGAGCGCAGTCAGGCAGAAACAAGGACAGGGCTACTGGCCAGCGATGGAGCCGTAGGACCTCTGGGCGAGGTGAACTTCCAGGTTCATAAACGGATAAAACAGACAGGCGTTCCGTCACCTGGGATAAAAGGGCCTTCTAAACAAACAATGAATAAACTAACAGTGCGCAGAAGACACACTTAAAAAAACACACACACACACACAGAAGCAGATCGAAAGACCACACATTCTTGTAGGTAAAAATAGAAATGCTGTCCACTTTAAAACACGGAATATGTTTCCCCTGGACCACACAAAAAACACTGCATTTTTTTTAGCACTAAGCGTAAACGGAGTAAATTAACTGTAAATAAAATAAATAAATTTAACTTTTTATCATCTTAGTTTTTTTTTTTTAAACTTTCCACTTTGCTTCAGCAATCCCCTTTGGATCTGGTGGGGTCAGACCCCATTAAATAAGCTCTCCGTAAATGTTAGTCCTAACTATACTGTATTTATACTGCAGTCCATTGTCAGAATTGATTTGGGTAGGAAAGGACAAAAGATTTTTTTCATGTTTACCCAGATGAGCGACCATCGAACGATGTTATGTCACTAAACTGAATTCGGTTGGAACAGCACAGTGTAGCATCAGGCCTCTGAAGGGGTTTTACCCAGAAAAATCGGCCCTCACTTGCCATGTGCTCTAGAGAGCTTGTTTATTTAACGAGCTCATTAACCGAGGATGGACAGTGACTCCCTCGTTTGCAGCTACATATTGCTTCCGTTCTATAACCGCACTCACTGAGATCAGAGCCAGTGTTGCTCTACCTAACTAACGATGTGCTAATGTAAACATCATTAACTCTGACACTTTCAACGCAGTGGACATTCCATTTCAACGCTTCTCTCACCAACCGCCTTCATTCCACTCAACCAAGCGTGTCGCAGCACACAAGTTAGTTCCCATTGCTTCATTAATTGGGATATCAACCTACTTTTGGTTTATCAAACACAAATTAGCGTGGTATAGGTGCAAATATTTTTACTAGCAATATCCATTTGACACTGAAACATTATGCCAGGCAACTCTAACACATGTTATCCATAACGACCAAGGATGCCTTGCGCACTGTAAAACGTCTGAAGCCAAGCCAGCCTGGTATAAGTGTTCCATTTTTAAATCAGACAGACAAACAACAATGGCAGGCAATTTTCATTCTTCCCCTTTCGTCGCTGTTTAAACCAATCGTTGCCAGTTACATGGTGCGATCTAGAATGCCACAAAATGCCAGGGGTTCACAGGAAGTGGTTGCTTCACCATGACTCAGTAAAAGGAAAGTGTATTTAAACAACGTTTTTAAAGATGGTTTCCCCCCCGAGTCTCCCTAAAATTACTGGAGTTTTCAAAAATGCGGTTCTAGTGGGTCCTGACTGTTGACTGAAGGGATCTCCAGGGCACAAACGCAGCCACCCTCTCCACTGAACTAACAACGTCGTCAAAACTTTTCAGCAATGCAGTAAATGGGTTCGAAATAGTGTCATTTCCCAGACTGCTCAAGATCTCCTTTTTAATCAGTCCGTCGTGATGAATTATACATAAAAATGACCACAATAGCCAACATAGACATATGTGCGGCTTTGGATGCACTTTCATTTTGAAAGTAAAAAAATTTAAGTTAAACCAAACAAGTATGGAGAGTTTCGGAGCTCTGAGCAGTAATCTGACAGCTGTGATTGACAGGGATTTGTACTGTAGTCAGTGTCACCTAGGCCCATGATGGCATTGTGCCATCCACCAGCTGGTACGCGTGTGTTTCTAACCTCTTTGTCTTGGTGGGACTCTAACTTTCACCATGCTGAAAACGCTCTGCAAACGCTCTGCAAACACGCAGCCGTCATGAAAGCACCTTTGGACCGAGGGAGGGATCGGCCAAAAGGGGGGGGGGGGGCGGCCCACAAGTGAGAAAAAGGCCATGTCAACTTTGATCTTTCTTCACACACAGGGTTGCCCGACCTCAACCCTCACCCCTCTCTCAGGGGACTTTTCACTACACTGCGAAAGGTGTAGCAAGATGTTTCATGGAGTGGTGTAACCTCCAAAGGTATAGAGCAACAAGACTCCAACACGATGAGACACACCCACTGGGAGCCGCACATTGGTGTCAGAAACGCAAGCAAGGGAGTCGGGTTGCAAATCTATGATAAACGATGGATTGATTTAATGAGTACGCTAGTATGTCCACAGAAGTTCTGGGAACTTTACAACTATTCCTCGTCCTGCAGGTCCAATTGTACACCTGCGGGACCATGCAGGCTACACACAGGGAACACAGGTATGAGTTAGCGACCCTGAGCGCACGCTGTGGGTTTATCCCACAGTCTGCAATGTGTACGGACCTCTGCAAACCTCACAAACAACGATACCGGCGGGTTGCGCAAAGATCCGTGTCTGAAAACAGGATGTTTGTGCAAAGCGACGTAAACATGTGGGAAAGACGACAACAAAGCAGGGGAACAAAAGAGACGGTAAGAACAGATGGAGAAAGACGATGGAGATGTGCCACGGTAGCTGGGGACTGTGGATGGAGTTGTAGGGGGGTGGGGAGCGGTACTCGGGTGACCAGGGGAATCGAAACGAGGGAGCAAATTAAAATTCCATAGGAAAGGTAACTCGTGGGGTTTGGCTCGTCAAACTTTCATTCAGTCAGTGACACTTGGGGTTTGGTGGTAATTTTCAATGACGCATTTTATATATTATATATAGAGGGCAACAGGGGAGAAAAACCAGAGAGAGCGGAGAGAGTGACCCGGGGAGGGGCAGAAGAGACACAGGAGAGAGCAACGGATGGAAGGATTAGGGAAAGGAGGAAGGAGAGATAAAGGAATACATTTTAAAAATGAAACTTTAGACACTACATAGGTTTGGGTGCTGGGCTACCACTGCATGCAAACCAACATAACACGCACGCGCACGCACACGCACACACTAAAACTCAAAAACACTCACACAAAAACTACACCAAGCTGACGCCACAGTGCTGACCATTCATCCATGGAGCTGTCTGAGGCCCAAAAGAGGATAAAAAGAAAGGGACTTCATCCCAAAATCAACAACAATAAAACAGCATTCATTTCAGCTGATGTGATGTGCTGAGGTGAAGCAAAGAGACTTAAGGAGATGACAACGGGGAAAATGTTTTCACTCAAGCTAAACCTCTACCAAGTACGTTTTCCTCTCTCACACACACACACACTGCCTATAGTAACAACAACAACAACACATTCCCTTTTCAACAGACATTGCCTAAGAAAACAGACACATCGCAAAACCTTAGGACTAACGTTCATGCAAATAATGAGGGGTCTGTCCTCTGCTTCTTCCACACACACACAGACAGAC
Source organism: Hiodon tergisus (assembly GCA_025775045.1). Classification (NCBI taxonomy): domain Eukaryota; kingdom Metazoa; phylum Chordata; class Actinopteri; order Hiodontiformes; family Hiodontidae; genus Hiodon; species Hiodon tergisus. Next base: position 6,751,381 of record JAOVYW010000002.1, on the reverse strand, counting down.
AGACAGACAGACACGCACATGTTCAAGTACACACGTGCATGAACATACTCTCCGCTCATATAAGGGCTCACCTCCAGAACCAGTACAATCAAAAGTGCAATACCAGCCATGCCTTCCTTTGAGCAAAACGCGGCCACAACAACGGGGCAGCATCGAACATGGGCAACGTCGCCCCTTCAGATCCTGATCGGGGGACGCAAGTGTAATACAGAGAGGGAGGAGAGTAAACAGGAGAACTAAGGCTAAACTACAGCGCAGGCAATCCTCCAGATGTTCACAGGGACGCCCAATATCAACCTTGTACCTGCCCAACTCCACTTTAAAGCAACTTCACTGCAAACTTCACTTTCCAAAATGATATCTCCTTATATGGTTTCTGGATGTGATATGTCTCTCTCTCTCTCTCTCTCTCTCTCTCTCTCTCTCTCACACACACACACACTTTCCCACCCTTTTCCTCTCCCCAACTTCCCCCCCATCTTCCACTCCTCCTCTCCGAAGGAAAGGGAGGGAAGAAAAATCCTTGCATGTCATTTCTTGCCGTTTCGCACAGTTAATCACGGCCTAACTACTTCCTGGGAATTCCCTAAGAAATAGAGGCAGAGAGAGGACGAATGTAAAGGCCCAAATCTAGCTGGTAAAAAACAAGGCCTGGGTCTCCGTAGGCCGAGGAACGAAGCCTTGACGGACAGCGGATACACAGCGCTGACGCGGAGCTCGCAAACTGCCAGATAGTCAGAGGTGTGTCGTCCGTGCACGCCGTTTGAAACGAAAAGGCAACAAAAGCTAACTGTGGTTCCCTCACGCAACGCCAAGGCATTCTCCAAACCATTTTACACCATCCTAGTACATTTAACGGGGGCGTCACCATGTACCATTACGGCGCATGTTATAAACTAAGCTGACCATGCTGACGGATGGTCACTATTCCGTCTTCCTGTTGCCACGACGAGTTCAGCTCCTCACGAGATGTTGGCCATAGCTGATAGGTAACTGAGGAGGAAGCGGTGGACACTTTCTAAGGGGTCAACAGGTAGATACGAAGAGTGGAGGAGGGGAAGACGAGGATTTGGTTTGGGGTTTAACATGCTGGGAATTTGGGTGCCGAACCTCAGGCTTCAGATGTTCCATGTATTGGCAGATCGTGCTGTAGTCAGATCTACAGTAAATACAGTTAAACTACACAAAAACACGTAACACGTCTACAAAAATATATTATAAAAACACTACCTGTGCCAAGTGTTATTTAAACATTCAAGTCCTGGGCACAACACAAGCACTTAGGGCATTTAAAAGAAGGAGAATATGTATATATAAAGAAAGTCATGAATGTAGTGTTTGTAAGAAACACAACGGTGTATGAAGATTTATCATGAATCAAACTGCAGTTGATGTAATTGGCGTCAAAAATGACGAGGTGATAACTAGGTACCGATGCGATAACTAGGTACCGATGCGATAACTAGGTGCCGACGCTAATGTCACCGTTCTGTCGCTTTTCAATTGAGTATTACGACGGTTGTGGCTTTTTCAAAACGGGAGTCGAAATGTACCCCAATGCCGCCGTATCTCCTTTATGGAACCGAATAGCCGAGTTAATAATTAATGATCTCCGTCTTTCTCAAGAGTCGTCGCAACAAAAGATAACCGCCCGTGGACACACAAGTTGTTGTTATCATATTAAGTGCGTTGCCCCATGTACATGCAGTCCTACTGTACGGTGGTGAGTGAGATTCGCCCGAGTGAGAATATCCTCTTGCTCGACATCAGGATCAAAATCTATTTAAATGATTAAAACTGGACGATAAACCAAATACTTTTCGAATGCGCAGACCTGATTATTGTAACACGAGTTAGGGCATATTACACGCTCATTCGTAGTACTTTACAGTTACATACAGTGTGTTGCCAAGACTACGAGCAAGTACGCGGAAGCACTTAAAAGCACAGTGCTACTCTAGAAACGTATTTGATTAGTTTCGTTTACCTGTGGCCAGGTCAACAAGACGTTGCTCGCAAACAATCAGACCTACAGCTAACCCAGCCAAGGTGACAAATAAGACACTGATTCTTTAAAAACAAACGTTGATTCGGCAAAAAGAGAATAAAACATGTTGTGTTGACATTTTCACAACATAAATCAGTGAGTGCTTCCCTCCTCCTTACAGCGGCCGATGTCCATTAACAGTAAAAAAATAAATTAAATAAATAAAAAAACAAAGTAAAGATAAAGATTGTCTTAAACTTCTTTTTGGTGCGGGCAAAACTTGCCTGACCAGACTTGCAACAAAAGAGCGTATACCGTGAAATAGCAACCAAGGAATAGGCCTAGACTGACTACACAAAATGCCCAACTATTTCGTTCCCATGCAATTTATGTTTGAATGTACCTTTGAGAGTACACTGATAATAAGGTTCAGCTTTGGGGGGTTACTTGTACCAAATTTCCCAATGTAGTCAACATTTATCGGTACACACACGAAAATAGATTCATTCATATATCTTAGTCACTCACTTCGTCCCATTTGATGAATTTGCTTCCTTTTTTCAATGTTTCGTGGACAGACACCGGTTTAAGTTGCAAAGCGTGGACTCCCGGCTTCGCCCCGGCCATTGCTCCAGGAACAGCGGGTGGCAACGCCTCTCCTCCGGCTTTAAGGACTTGACCAAATCGGTGTTCGGATTCGCGACTTTGGAGTCTTTCCGGGGAGAAAATGGGAAGTCTTCGGATACTGTACAATGCAAATCGAAAACTTAAAATAAAAATAAAAACTTGAAGAATATGCTTTTAGCAGTAAATCATCACGGAGAAACTAAACATACGTAGAAGTATATAGTTAATATGTTGCTATTGTATCTGTCCTTATTTCGTGTTGTAATTCTTAATTAATTAATTCCTTCCTTCCTTCCTCCCTTCCTTCCTTCCACCCGTCCAGTTCCTTTCTTTTCTCCCTTCTCTCCCCTTCTTCGGAAGCTCCTTTTCAACTTTCACTTGACATTCGTCCCCACTGGAATCGTCGCTCCTTTTTCCTTCATGTTTTCTAGAAAAGAATGAGCGAGCGAGCAAGAGAGGAGAGGGAGTAAGGAAGCGTTTGGAGAGAAAAAAAAAGAGCAGACGGGGGAGTGTTTTTCTTTTCTTTTCTGTCTTTTCAGACAGGCATTTAACGCTGTCATTCCATTTTTCTTTAAGAGGCGTGTCTCTTCTACATGTGTAAGTTTCATAATAGCGTGCCACAAAATACGCTAAATCGGAATTGAGGAAGAAAGCACCGTTTGTAAATAAATGTAACTTAAAGGCACAGTTGGTTTTGAATGTTAAGGATATATCGAAAAGATTAAAGGAATTCGAAATCGAACTGGTGTGGGTTAGATAGCCTACATTTAAACTAAAATCCAGAATAACCAAATAATATACTGTCATATGTGGTTTCTGCTTAAAAGACATAGGTGTCTAAATTGTGAAATTGCAGTGATTCCTACTTTTATTTTCGGATTTGTTGATATTTGCCATTCATGGCAATTGCCCAGAGGAAGGAGTGTTCTGTGACTAATATTTTCGTAAGTGTTCCTATGTATTAAAAGTAAAGCTCGTTTTACATTTGGTTTATAAAACTTTTGCAAGTGAAGGGTCAATAGACCTTCGCTACGAAGAATGCTCCATTCTTGGTCAACCAGTTACCCCTTGACAGTGCTGCACCTGTGATTATTCCCCGTCCCACTCCCGAATTGTCAAATGTGACAATACATGACCACATTGAGCGTCGCTAACCCCGACATGTTCAAATTGCACCACAAAATGCATCACACGTATCTTAAGCGCTTTCTTTATTGTGTCAAGCATTTAATCTACGTCGCTGTGGACAGGACCGTATTCCAACGTGAATTAACTATAATTCAAATGAAATCTTTTGATTGAAACGCAGGAAAACTCGACAAACACAGCTGTGCCACGTATGTGAGTTCCCTGAACTTCAGAACAATTCAGACGGGGTGAAGGTCAGCGATACAGAAAGCATTAATGGGTGGAAAGGTCTTCGTGCGGCAAAGAGAACCGGTGTAGGAGAGGCAAACCGCAAGCGAGTTGGCAATGGACATATGAGTGGACAAAGTGTGAATAAAACACCCGGAAGACAACTTAGGAGGAGAAAATGTTGTGCCGCGTGATTAAAACGTGAAAGAACTAGTGGGACGGATAAAAACTCGCTTCTCTCCGCTATCCTTCCTCCCTGTTAATACGCGTACGCGGGTGGAGACCCAGAAATGTGCCTTCGAAGCACAGAGAGACACAGAGAGATTTCTGACTGTGCGCCAAGAACTCACAAAGACACATTGTATCAGGGGACACAGCAGTCGTTACACACGCACAATCACACGCGCACATCTCATATATTCGTGCCCTGTTAGTCATGCCTGATAAGAAGGCTGTCCTAAGAAGGCCTAAGTTTGTGTAGTGGGTTATAAAATATAAGCAAATAAGTGAGGGCAGAGAACAACACAAACCTAAATGAGGAAACCCTGATATAGCCATCAGTTGCAGCATGGGCTTGATCAAATTACACTGTATAATACTGTAGAATCGTTGGCCTGTAATACAAAGCGAGATCAAAGGGTTTACTGTAGAAAAAAAGGAAAGGGCCACATCTTCATCTCAACGAAAAAGATGTTCGGCTGCCACCTAGTGGCAACGGAGTCACATTAGTTTGCTGCCAACTTCGGCAGTTCGAGATTCCCGTTTGAATTGCAAAGGACGTGGGTTGGGATTGTTTACTAGCAGGTGACAAAAACTCTGTTTATATTTAAATAATCAGCTCTGGCACTTATCCAGCCACGACCAAGATAACGGCCATTCAGGGTGTGTCTGTGTCTTGGATTATACTGAAAACACGGTTTTGTTCGTTATCGTCGCACTTAACCACTAATTAACCTATGCTCTATGCACCAAAGAGGGAGAAATATAATTTGGTTCATTAATTAGAATTAACTGAGCTGTCTGTCTTGAAAATCACTAAGGGATTTTGCTGACCATGTCATTTAAAGTCCCAATCTTAAATTGCTAACGGATGGGGGGATGCTGGTATCACACAACCTACACTTTAACCTCTTTGGGAGAGAAAATATTAGAACGGTGTCAGTAGATACCTCAGAGGATTTGATCACTGACAGTTATTGGTTAAAATAGTTTTACCTCCCATATGTCAAATATGAAAAATAATTAAAAAACCAAAAATATATATTTTTCGAGCTTTTATAGTTGTACATGCACATAATTGTATCGATTATATATAAATCCGGGGGGAATTTTGTGATTCTGGCTCCAGGGATTATTCCACGTGTCTCCCCAGGGCTTCAGTGTGACCCAGGCTGTAATGCTGGCTCCAGGGATCAACCAGAGGGCATTCTCCCTGGTGCATAAGCATTGACAGCTGTCTAGAATTAGTCACTCAGTGCCCTAATAAATACAGTAATGTTTGATTAGCGCAGAGGAAGTGCTATGTAATTGCAATACTTTGTGGCTGGCCCTGCTGACTGACGCGTGGGGCAGATTCCTGGAGATCAGCCTACCAATAACGTTGACCCAATATTATCTCTCTTTCTGCTAAAGAGATCACAAGACATCTGTAACACGATATTAAGCATGAGCAATTGTGGGATACATTTAGGTGTAGAACAAGGGAACGCTTGTTTTGCACTGTTTTTGTATCACTTTTACAATTGTCATATTTTTACATAGTGGTCTGAACCCACTGGAGCTGAATCCTTCCAGCTTGTCCACTCCGCACGGCCAGGTCTATAAGTTGGCTCTTAGTTTTATCTTGCTGATGGCTTTTAGTAATGCCTGGTTTTTAACCAGGACTTCTCACACTTTGACAACGCAATATAGGTCTCTTATTCCTTCACCATATGGGCTGTACTTTAACTTTGTAGGCGTTTGTTTTTATCCACTCTGGGGCAGATCAACAAACGAATGGCTGAATAAATTACATGTAAGCGGTCCGATTGTCCAGGATGTGGTTGATGGACCAGTTGGTTTCTTATATACAAATCATTAAACCCTTCATCAGGGTCAGCTGGACACAGTGTCCGTTTTAAGGGCCCAACAACGCTCCAGTGTTACACTTTTGCTATTTTAGCTGCAGTACTACTGATGGTGTCATTTTGTTTGTCCTGTGGTATGAGGAGGTTGGCTTCAGCTCTTCTGTGTCTGTAACAGTTATGTGACATTTGAGAGGGTTAGCCACAGCGAGGCCTTGATATCAGCTGGTCGAGGTCGCTGGAGTGCCCTGGCCCAGTGGTGATAAAGCAAGAGGGTCGCTATTTTTAAAAATGTAGCCTAAGTTCAAATAGTTTTTTCCTGATTTTTTAAATAAACTGGCTCTGGTGATCTTCCGTTGATTTTTATTTTTGTGTTCAGATGGGGTGGGGGGGTTAGAAGCAGTTTGGAAATCTGGAAAGACAGGCGGTTGCTGCTACTTTACCTGTTTTTTTGAAAGTTGCACAATGATCTTTAGCCTCCGTGCACCTGGAAGTGTGTGTGGCATGTAACACAGAGAAGCCCCACGTGCACCTGGGCAAATAGACGGGAGGAGGCCTAACGTAGATGGAGAAAGGCAGTCGCACTCTGCTGCCCCTTATGTAGACGTGCACCACTAGAGGCTGAGGGGTCTGCCACAGTGACCACAGGCTGACCTCAGACCAGTGTGTCTAGGGCAATTGACCCTGGCTGCCCATATCGAGAGCTTCGGTCCTTGTTTTGGCTTTCTGTTAACGGCGTTCACCTGGATGATCCTCGTGCATTGACCCCATCTGGTAAGAGTGGTTGCTAGACTGAAGCACAGCGCACATGCCCTGCAAGAGAAAGGGGAGGACTCCTGACAAGACTGGAGAGCCCCCAGATATACTTAAATCACAGCTGAACTAAAACAGCCAAAGACCAGGAAATGGTAATGTAATGTAAAAGTAATGGTTCTTGAATGGGTCAACTGGTTATGTGTGCCATGAACCAATACAAAGGTAAAACGTTCATCAATTTCAGCATAAATTGAAGGAGTAAAAAAGACATATATTTGACTGAAAGTGTCCTGGGTTTGCAAAAGATATTTTTTATGGAGTTTGCACATTTTCCCCTTGAGGCCTGAGCTGTATTTGGCTTAAACAATACAATACAAACATTTTTTCAGATTTGGAAGTGCGTTATTCATGAAGTAGAAGAAAACTTCCAAAAGATTTAGCTTAGATCAAAGGCTGTAACAAAGATTGACCATAGCCCCGGTAGGCTAATGTAAGACTTATGGTGCTTAGAGTTAGCATTTAGCTAATACTGAGGATTTGAGTATATTCAGCTTTCAGAATATACTCCTTCTTTCTGTCTGTTGTTATATTTGTGAAAAAGACATGACTGGAGTCTGTTCTAAATATAGGTCAGTGTTGAGAAACATGCCATTTAAAGGGATATGGGAAAGAAAACTGTTGGTGACGACCAACTACACATTTGCTTCAATCACCTGAAACTTGCTCACTTTCCTTCTAGACGTCTAGAATACCGTCACCCAGATATCCACTTCACGTTTTCCAGCTTTTTGCTTAATTTAACTTCCAATGAACTCTGGGTAAAAACGAGTCATTAATGCGGCTCCACCACAGAACAAGGTCGCCGTAAACTTCGATGTTGAGTACCGACGATCATGGTAAATCAGGATGAGAGCGGATTCGGCTTGTCAAAGCGTCCCCGGGTGCTTTGTATTGTCATACACCCAGCACGCCATCCCTGTTAAACTAGAGGTCACGAGAGAGGAAGGTCAGTAAAAAACATGACCTACAGATTGTTATCCTGTGTCCTGAGAATATAAACTACCTCAAGATTCGTACCCTGGCCCTGTCCCGTTCAGGGCTCTGAATCCACAGCCCGACAGGGCCTGGTCTTTAACCTGTTGACATGGCTTCCCTCTTGTGCCACACAGTTCTGTGTAGCTAACATCTCCCGCCAGTCTCTGCCCCCACACCCCCAGCAGGAAGTGAGCAGGTCCTGTCAGCGGCTGGTCGGCTGTCGCCGGCTGATTGGAGGGACTATTGGCAGATGGGATTAGGCAGCAGATTTGTCTATTTAAGTCGGTCTGAGCAGACAGAGTGTGACAAGTGTCTGCTCTGAGACACTCAAATGCACCAAAATACCCTTCAGTTGGACAGGAAGCAGTCTCTCTAGCTCCTCTGCTATGTCTGCCCTGTGAGGGCTATGGCAACACGCGGCCAAACACATGGCCTGGCAACGTAATCACATCGGGACACTTAAATCACCTCCAAACACTTCTATACACTTATATACACACAGCCTCACTCATTTATCCACATTCTTACACACACGCACTAACACTCATTTACTCTCGCTCAAACATACATACACAGACACACACACATACTAACAGATGCTCTTACACACACACACACACTCACACACACACACACACACACACACACACACACACACACACACACACACACACACACACATTCCTCTCTGTTACCCCAGACAGGCTCTTTCCCCCTTTCGTTAATATTGTATGCTGACACCTGAGTGACCCTGTCCTGTATGTTTGTCTGTGCCAGTGCGATCTACAAACAGAACCGCTGAGGGTTAAATATTTCCCTATCCAAAATACCTAACTCTAAATGACATTTGTTTGAGATTATGCGGACATTTTCTTTTATAGGGTTTCCAATGAACTTTTATTGAGTTTCGAATAGCACACATACGGCAAAGATGTAGAGCATGCAGAATACGTGTATGCGGATGTCAGAACATGTTAAAGTGAGCAAGCCTGGGTTTATTGGACTGTAAGTTCCAGACATAGCGTATTGAATAATTCATGTTCATTGGCTGTACTACTACCTTTGCTGAAGCCCAGTCGGCCAATCCTGAAGTTGTTTTACTCTGTGAAATATTCATAATGTTAATATACATGGTCATTGTTACTTTATGGTGTCCACTCGGGTAGCAAGAAACTGCGTTTCTACAAAAAAAACATCTGTGGTGTGTTAATATCTGTAAACCATATTGCACAAACCACTCAAAAACCATCTTTTAGGTTTGTGAAAAAAGACAGAATCTGCCGACCACTCGTTCACGTTGTCCATGTTGCTTGGCTAAACCAGCGGATAATTACATTTCCACCTGAGGTTCAGCCGGGTCAAGTCTCTGTGGGCAATTACGTTTCAAGTGGTTTCTGATTTTGCTATTAAAAGAATAGTCTCTCTACGTTTGAAAATAAGCCTTGTGCCAACACCGCTCGAACCGCCTGTTAAATAAAATTAGTCTGGCAGGTGAGTCTTTCTCCATCTTAAATATAGGAATATTTATCACATTTGTGCATGGACTTGTGACTGTCACTTAGATGAAAATGAAAAACAACAGCAGAATGCTAGTAAGTTGTGAGTTTCTCTGTAGAGTCCACAAGAATTAACTGTTCTGCAGAATTGGTTCTCCAACTCATTTTTTTCACCCGTAGTATCAGAAACTGTGGGTCACAAGGCCACAAATTCCCTACCGCATCGAGGTTGCTACACAGCAGAACTGCACACGTTGAATAAACTCTGACAGCTCTCTGCACTGGAACCGTGTGAACGCTGTCAGAGTTTATTTAACATTGGAATTTTGCTGGGTGTGCCGAGACGCTGTTAAAATGGGTAAGTGCATCTATGTAAACCGCTGAAAAGTCACACTTAACAACCATGCTCTGAAGTCACATATTACACAAAGATGGTGCTACCCATTTTTCCTAGTAATTCCAATTGAATCTATTTATGACTAACTGGCTCATTAACTTCACTGTTGTTAACTAATAGCTATGGACATATTGGCAAGTAGAGGGATGCAACGGGGTTAGACTTCAGTTGCGTTAAATATTACCCCTATCACTTTAAGGGGTGTTGTTCGTTCGTGCTTCAAGTGCGATAGAGAGAGAAAGATTTAGAGAATGCGTGTGTGTGTGTGTGTGTGACAGACGGAGGGGTGAGAGAGAGTGTAGGGAGCGAGAGAGTCCACGGAAAGAAGGGGGAGTAACCCGGGGAGTAACATTTTTGTAAGGGAGGCCGAGGAGGAAGAGAGAGGGGAAGAGGAAAGACAAAACCGACGGGACATGAGTGAATTTTGAAGTCAACGTTTGTTTTTTCCATTACTTCGATGCTTGCAAACGTAAGAACGACCGAAGTTTGCATCATAAATATTCTCATTATCGCTACGCGCCTTTAACAAGTTAAAACTAACGAAAAATATACTCTGAAGCTCTGAATTAGAAACATTTGGATTTTTATATTTAAAAAGGAAGACACAAGCCTTGAAGATACAGGAAAGAGCTGGCGAGCTACTTAGCTATTGAAGATAAGCAAGAAGACCATTTTAGGGTCGATTTCATTGCCTTTCTTTTGTAAATGACACAGATTTTTTAAAGAAATATTTTTATAGTTGAAAGATAGGTGCTCTGAATATACAAATATTTATATATATATTGTATGTGGGCCATCGTAAATTATTAATACCTTAAAGTTTCCAAATGCCGTGCAAGTTTGCGTGACGGCGACAATAGCAGATATTATTGTTATATTTTAAATAGCCATAGCAAGCTATCAAACAAGGAGAGGAAGAGATAGTGTCCAAATTCACACCCGGTGCTTCTTGTGGATATCAGCGGACTATGGCGGCGGTAACAAGTCCAGAATCAAGCCCACAACCTCGGGTGTATTTTCAAACGCCTCCTGGTGCCGAGGAAACCGAAGTTCCAGTTCGGAAGCAAGGACGGGTTACCGTTAAATACGATCGAAAAGAACTGAGAAAGAGACTGAACCTGGAAGAATGGATTATTGACCAGTTGACAGAGCTATATGACTGTGAGGTAAGGTATATACTCGGTGTGCAATATAAGAACAATAGATTAGAATTGTAAGGCATTATCTGGACTGTCTTTAATTGTAACGGTTCCATTATCTGATTAACGGTATTATGATTATAGAAGATCGTATTGGTCGCCCATAATTCAGTAATAACAATAATAACTTTATCATTACGCGCTGCAAAAAAGTAAATAGACACAAAAATGGAATCATAGTTAGAGAACCAGCCTTTTAAAATACCATTACTAAGTTAGCTACACTTATAGATGACAATGGTGTAAATCCGTGTTCATTATGAGATTAACATCGTTACACGTAGACTGTTTTACGGTACTGCTGGTTTTGTGTGTGTGTGTGTGTGTATATATATATATATATATGTGTGTGTGTGTGTGTGTGTGTGTGTGTGTGTGTATGTATGTATGTATGTATGTATGTATATGTGTGTGCAGACAGAATTGACCAATATTCTGTTCTTCGTATTTCGACTTAAGCGTTTGAGGGCTCAGGCTGACAAATACAGTATTGTCTTGGCCACTAAATACTAATTAATAGCCCAATCATTTGGGTCATCCGAGACCGATACAATTTAGCCTCTGAGTTATCCTCCATTTGTTAAAGATAGCGATAAAGACTTGCGCGTAAGGACACTTTTTTAAAGGTAATGCTTCATTTCGCGACAAAAGCGAACGATAACACCCAATATTTAGCCTCCATTTGATCATATATATGAATTCCGGAAGGGTAATATCTGATATATACGTTTATAAATAATCTCGCAGAGATGCTGAGTGATCAAACAAATAGGTGGAGAGCGAGAAAGACCGGCAGCTTTGTGACAAAAGAACATGTGGCCAAGGCGTTTTCTCCCGTCCCCCGCCCTCCCTCCCGCTTTCTCCCTCAGCGCATTGGTGCGATGTACTGTACACACTTGACCTTCCTGTTACCCCTTCCTATTTTGTAATACCGTTTACCGTCGTTAACCCCGTATACCGACACCACAATGAAGACAATAGCGTGGCCCTCTGCGACAATGGCCGGGCTAAATGTTAAAATATTAATATTACAAATCCGGGTGAATATTCTGTCGTCACGAAAGTCGACAGTGCGCAGCCCCGTGGTCGTTACCATGGAAAGGCAGCCGGTTCCTTGTTCCCGCAGAGGTTTTGATGCTTTCTTATTATTCGGTGTCCTAGATGTCGTTTTTTTTTAACCTGAGGGTTGGATTGGTATTTTAAACGTGTTCAAATGCCACTCTCGACTGACATGGATGTTCTACCACGTAGACTACCAAAATTAAATTGGAGGAGAGAATCAAGGTTTTTTTTGGGAAACGAGACAGTGTTGAAAGAACGGTAAGGGCATGGGTGGACATTCCCATAGGGCCCATACAAGAATCCCAAGAATACTTTTGTATTCGTTCAGGAACAATGTTAAAGAAGCACATGGGAGTAAGATTTATTGTTGGGGTCAGATAGTTTACCTTCATGTTTCAGTTTGTGTATTGTTTCTGTGGGATACTATTTCCCTGGTATACATATTTCACGAGACAAAAAGGGAATGTCTTGAGAGTAGGTAAATACGGAGAGCTGAAGAGAGAGAACAAAAGTAAAGCATTTAATGAATTTTTGATCATTGTGAGGTTAAGGAAAACGAGCAATCAAAAGCAGAATTTAGAACTTTAGGGCAACGGCTGCACGTGTTGAGTTCTCCGCCGAAGAGTCGGGTTACTCTTTTGAACGGGCCCTTGTCCGCTATTCATTTTTGCTAAACGGTGTCTGCATAATGAAAATGAAGTGGTGAAGTTTGACCTCAGAAGGGGAACAGGAACATGTACAGGTTTCATGCCTGGATGGGTGACCGGCTCAGTGCATTGTTGGCCCTGGGGGTCCGGAGACATGGGTTACTTAAAAGTAAAAGTGTTTCCATGGCAGCGCGAGGAGCACCCATGAAACAGCAGCGGCGGAGACTGACTCCCGCGAGGAGCTGGCATGAGGGGACTCCCCTGTCACCCCGGAGTGTGAGGAGCTCCAGGTTTTTCTCTTGACTAACACACAACCGTCCAACATCTGCCACGCGCTTAAAGATTAAATCTGGGTTTTATTGTCAAGGGTGCACCCTTTTTATTATCATTACAGGGAATGAGTTTAACCAAATCAAATTGGATAATCGAAGATGTTTAACACACACATGCCAAAACCAAAGTAGATGCTGTCATCGAGACTTAAATAGTTTAGAATTTTACACTTTAATACAAATTAAATTGCAGGTAACAAAAAATGACAAACATTTCCTTCAATAAACTGTCATCTGTGGTTTTGAATTTATGAAAAATGGTTAAACAAAATATCAATTTTTTATATTTATTTTTTACTTTTTTTGGTTCTTCACAGTATGTGGGTTTCTTTTCACCATCTCAAACTTTGTATTTTGGGGATCTAATTGCCTTGCTGAACGAAGCAGCAGTTCTGAACAGCACATCCTATCTTTTGTATTCTGACCTCCCCTGAGATGAATTAGAAGCCAGGAAGGCGCATGCCCAGAATTCCATGGTGCAACGCTGGGTGACGTGTAGAGTTGTCCCCGGACACGTCTCCAGTCTGTCGTCCAATGTTGAGAATTCAAGCACAGAGACTGTGGGGCAATATTGTTTTAAAGTATCATATTTCAGTTGTGGTTAGAAACCATTGCTGTTCTTTTTTCAGAACAGATATCGTAACTAGTAGAGTTTGTATGACACCGCATTATAGAGGGCCATATGATTAAGATAATATCTGTGCCCATTAGTCCTAATTCAGAAATGATGTTGCCCGGGTGGATTCCGCAGTTAGCATACCTTACCCTGAAACCTACTTGAGTAGGTAAACTTACCTTCGTTTTTCCTCATGGGCTGGGGAAGCATACATGTTAATGTCCTAATGCATTTAGCCATACAGTCAGCATGGCTAGACTGTTTCACCACCAGACAGTGAGTCATGTATTCAACAACAGTGGATTACAGAGGAAAGAACCTAATCATCAAATGGCCCCAGTTTTGTCAATGCTCATTGGTAAATATAATTAATGTGGAGATTAGGACGGTCGACTTGTAGTTAATTTTGGTGTGTGTTTGCATTGTAGTTTGTGGTGCGCGCTGCTGATGCTCGTACTTGTGCCTGGGATCGTGGGAATCGGCATCACAGCTGGAGCTTACGGTCACGGCTGGCTTTTAGCAAGCCTTGATTTATGCCCGACAGAGCTTGCTGCCCACTGCCTGTCTAGACAAACCAATCGACTTATTGACAATGATAACGGCTGCGAGACCCAAAAGTGGCTTCGTGCAAGGAGAGTAGGCATGGGTGCTGCTCGGAAATGGGGGAAACGGCCCGAAAACCCAGTGCCCAGTAGTGCCTTACTATTCATAGTGATGTATTGGCTGTTTACTGTACTGGCAATGCAATGTAACTTTTTAACAAAAGTACTATGAAGAGGGCATGCACATTTGTTTAAGAGGAGATTGTTGTGTATAAAGAGAGCTATTTTAATAACCATTCGGAGTCAGTTACGGTGGGCAATTTAATGCACATCCCATTGAAAACTGAAGTGGATCCCAACATTAGGATTGGATAGGGATGGACTGGGAGACCACTTTCAGGTCCAATCCCCAAACTGGACATGCTGGGGAAAGAGTCGACGGAAGATTACCTTGCTCTTCAGGGGTTGGGAGGGGAAAACTAGCAATAGGGGGTGAAAGCACAAATTTCAATGGCCCCATAGGATCACTGGGTTTCAGAAGTTCTACTTGTAATCTTGTACCTCGAGTATCCGCCAACGGATGGCTGTGCCAGGCCGTGTTGGTTGCAGGGGATGATGGTACTTAGCTTTCCAGCCGACTTCCTGTCTAGCCTGGGTATCCGGGTTCGTCCAATCAAAATAAGCCACACAAAAGTGTACACATTCCCTTTTGAAATGGCACTGTGGTAAATTGCATCATTACTGCGCCAGTCTGAGAGGTGCGACATCGCAGACGTCCCTGATTAGGTCTCGCGGGGGCTTCCTCCCGGGAAACGAAGAGAAAGGACTCACGCTGAGAGATGAGGTATATAAACACTGTCAGGTATGACGCACACCCTCTGCGTAGACCCCTGCCGCTCTGCACAATTCAAAGACAACAGTATTGATTATTGACCAGTGGCGCTCAGTGGAAAGTGAGCTCTACCCCTATCCCGCCGTACATTTCATTAGGTGAAGTCATGGTCAATTATCTAAACGAGCCCCGTGGCCCACTTCCACTGCTCCAACTTCTTCCCTTTATCTCCACGTGCTCTTCCCTCTCCCAGGCCCTCTCTCACCCATCCCCCCGAGTCACATGCTTAGACAGGAAGTCAATAAAAGTTTGAAGATTAACCCACAGCTGCTCTCCATGAATCGTCAGCTGGTGTCTGTTTTAGGTGAAATATGCTACACAAATGCTTGGCTATCATCCTGACGTGCATTTGATAGCCACACACACACACACACACACACACACATCCATTCACGCCGACACATGTGTTTTTAGCATGTATGTGTATATAGAACACCCGAGATGAAGTTGCGATGCGGTACGCAATTTCTTTGTTTCTCCTCTTCCCTCCTCCTGTGGATGGATCTGCCTGGCGGGCTGGTGCTCTCGTTATCGCTGTGAGGCCTGTGGGCTCCTGATAAGCGCCGGAGTATGAGCTGTGACCCCGTGAGGTCAAACCCACACCCCCCTTCCACCCGCACCCCGTCGATCCTCTCATGACTTCCGTTAGGCTCTCCAGTGGATTAGCTGCCCCTATCCTAAGTGGTGATTAATCATAAACCATTGTGTAATTACAGACATTCCTGTGCTTCCTGCATCCTTTATGAGGGCGAGCTTTATTTATTCAAATGGTATTTTCACTTGGCTGTATCTTTGACTTGGCTAGGGGAGTGTTTGGTGTTTTCCCCACTTCTGTCTGTGGGATCGTAAAGACAAAGACGAGCTCTCGTACCTGATAATGAGGTAGTTAGTGCTGCGCACTGTTGACATCAGCGGAGTGAGCAAATGGGATAGGTCACTGTGAATCATTAAAACCCCCCAACAGCGAGGAGGCTACACTCAGTCGTTCTGAGGAACCATGCATACCCACACTGAGTGTATGACAGCCCGCTGTGCTGATGGGGCCAATGGACTCTACCTCAGGCAAGCTGCTTCTGTAGCTGTCAGCAAAGATACCCCTTCCCCCAGCTTCCTTTATTGGAACTCCAGCAGTGTTACGCGCAAGAGGTTAGAGCGTTGTTGGTTAAGACAGGGATTCTCTCTCGATCCTGGTCCTGGAAAACACCACTATCTGTGTATCCCCCCCACTTTAGCTTTTAATCGTTTCAATAAAAGGTTCTCACCTGCTGTTGCCAGGTGTAAGTGAGATCGGTGGACACCCCCCCAGGTGTAAGCCATTCTGGATGAAAGCTTCTCCATAAACAAAGGGATCAGATTACCCTGTACAAGTCCGTATCTCTCTCATCCCGTTTCCTCTTCCCTCTGCTCTCTCTCCTGCTGTAGCCTGTCCCTCACCTTCGCTGGTGCATCGGATTGAGAGATATGATCTTCCTGGCGCTCATTGACAAGCACTCACACGCCTTATCAGAGTTTCCCTTTGAAAGAGTAGGCTTAGTGCCGTTTGCCTGCGGGACCACTCTGCCCTGGTCAACACTGGGTTCTTTCGGAATACGCCAGCGGCGGATTTATCGAGATAAACGCAACCGTTTTATTCCGAATGTAATCATCGAAGTTACGCTGCACTACAACAGCTGTGCTTTGCTGGGATTGTAACCTGCGGCCTGAACCGCTCCTCCACGCTCAAGATTATATCGTCGTGTCTGCGGCGCTGTTAGCGTGACTCAAACCTAATTACTGCCCTTAATGTCTCTGCACACTCGGGTCACAGCAATATAGTGATTTTTCTCATAACCCGTGATGCGTTTAGCATGTGACGCGTTACCTGGGTTACCTGAAGGGGGTTTTCCGAGCCTGGGGCCTGGACAGCGGTGGCTCTTTTGGGGGAGAGGGGGTCTGTAGCTCAGCGGTCAGGCGGTTGCTGTCGCCCTGGTTTGCTCAATTGCGAGTGCGCCACACTGTGGACCACAGCGGTGTAACATGAGTCAATACTGTAACCAACCCGCTCCCATACTGTCACATCACATCCACACGGACTGCAGCGGCCTGCAGGCACATGGGCCACACTCTCCCCCATCCTGCTGCCTGGGACTCTCTCTCGCTCTCTCATTCGCCACCCACACCCCCCGAATGTACAGGAAGAAACACACACTAACACTCACACAGACACAGACACACCGACACAGACACACCGACACTCACACACACAGACACTCACTCACAGACA
>JAOVYW010000002.1:6709625-6734011 GCA_025775045.1 Hiodon tergisus | reverse complement strand
CACTCACAGACAGACACACACACAGACACTCACACACCGACACACACACCAACACTCACTCACAGATACACACACCGACACTCACTCACACAGACACTCACTCACAGACACACACACACATAGACACAGACATACACGCACACACACATATTCACACATACAGTCACACACTCTCACACACACACAGTATCACACACTGACACTCACGCAGACCCACACACATAGACACAGACACTCACACAGACACTCACACAGACACAAACACGCACACACACTCTCACACACACAGTCTCACAGACACACTCACACACACAGTCACACACACAGTCACACACTCTCACACACACCCAGACACACAGTCTCACAGACACACAGGCTTGTTGAATACCTTACATACTTGCTTGCTTGTGTGTTTGCTCCTTCACTCAGTCAAAATTCAAATTCCATTTAGCTCTGTCACACATTTTCTTGCCCCCCTCCTTACTCACTCATTTCCTTGCCCGCCTCCTCATTTGAATAGTTGCTCAGGCCAGAAGGGTTGGTGTGCGACAAGGCCCCCTTTGACGTTGGGATTGTGGTTGTGTTGGAATTGTAGCGACATGCCTTTTTTTTGTTGTGTTCAGCCCTCTGTGTTCTCGGTGCGTGCAGCTGCACAGCTGCGTTAGTTCACAGTACAGTCCTGTCTGTCGGAGTAACTGGGCCCTGTCTTCTTGATTAATCTTCAGCTCTGTATATGCGGTTTCCAGTTCAGTTTCATTCACAGATGTTTCTCTGTAATTAACTATGTTGCAGCAATTTTCTTTTTTCTTGTCTCTGACTACCTGTTTGCAATGCCAGCTTTGTTAGTCTTCCTTATCATTAGACTTAGATTAGGCGATTCTGATCTGTGGTTAGCTGTTTGCTGATGCAGTTTTGATCTGTGTTTCTCTGTTTGCTGATGCAGTCTGATCTGAGTTTGGCTGTTTGCAGATGTCAAAAGCACCAGTCGTGACTGCTTGAGTTGCGTTTATGTTTACTGTCGTCAGGGTTTATTGACCGACGGGACCTTGGTTGGCAGAACTTTGCGTGAAGGGAGAAAAGGTCTCCAGACGGACATGCAGATTAGTAATAAGTGACACGTTCTGTGGTGCGTTTGTCTAGGTTTGTGCCTGTGCCGGTCTTTACAGTGGTTTTTGAAAGGACATACATTTCACTCTGCTCAGCCACTCTCCTGGTCACCAGCTTGGCTCCCTTCCCCCTCTCTCCCTCTTTGATGGACTGGCAGCACATGGTGCCCACATGTTGTAACTGAACATTCTTTGTGGCTGCCTCGCCCCGCCCCGTCGCCTTTGACTCAGCCAATGGTACGCAGCGACCGGATGACGAGCAGAAAGTGCAGTGGCAGGACCTACCCTCACTCATGGGCTTCCCTCTCACAAACGCAGTTGCTCAGACACACCGGCACAAACACTGGTATTAAACTCCCAAGTTCTTTAAATGCCTTAGCCCACAACATCCTCTTTGCTCATCCCTGACTTACTCCCATGGCCATTTCCCCCTCCCCAGCCTTGAATATGTCATAGAGGTCACACAGTTAGTCAGGATTTGGGGGTTAGTTGTTATTTCTGTTCAGTCATTGTGCCTGTGTGTGCCAATGTAAATGAGTTTGTGTAAAGAGTGTCTTTTTTGTCGCTCTGTGTGTGCGCGCGTGTTTGTGGGGGGCTGGCTGGGCACAGGGGCAGGTGCAGAGACAGCTGGTCTGGGGGAGAGGGGGAGAAAGTGAAGAGGCCGTGTGGGGGGTAGGGGAGAGGGAAATCTACCACAACCCCGTGTCCGTGCAGGAAGAAATAACCAACGCCAATGAAACATGTTTTGAGGGCACAATGGTGTTTTGGTTTCTTTTCCCATTCAGCTCTCACTTTGGTCTTGCAGAAAGGTCTGACAACAGGAAGTCTACACAAAGGGATCGGTATAAAGAGCCGTGTGTGGGTGAGAGAGAGAAACCCGGCCCATCCTGCTCAGAGGGGACGGACTTTAAAAGCCAAAACTCTAAGCACCCCCTAACTCGTTTTAGCTGTAAAGCATGGTTAAGTTTCTCTGTAAAGCAGAGTTTTCGGCAGACAGAAACACAGTGCTGATGTGTTTGTAACATTGAGAGGGAGGAAAAGAAGAGATGGGAAGAGCAAGGTTCAAGGTTAAAGATGAGATTGGGAGAAAACTACCCAATCAGTGCAGTGGCCAGTGTCCACCGTGGCGTCACGTGGTTCACACTGCCACGGTTACATAGTCACAGTGACTGACTACCCACAACATGGTTGTTATTTGTTATTTATGTTGACGCCTGCCAGCGGGCATCTGTGGCTGCAGAGCCTCCTTATTGTCAAAATGGGCCAAGCTAAAACGAGTCGGAACTCAAAAAACGAGGTCCCGCTCCTACAGTTTACTGCCACTTATAGACAGCTTGTAATGCTATAATGTGTTATATGCTAAGAACACAAGCTAATTGGAACAGCCGTTTAGGCTATCTTGCATTACAACCCAATCAGACATGAGTTTTTTACATTTATTATTATTATTATAACCCAATTCACTTTCAAAGATTCCAACTGTAGCTATTTGCATTTGAAAACCATTAGAAGTTTGAATCTGAATGACAACCCTAGTGAGTAGTGACTGGACTTAAATATGGGATATTTGCTGCCTAGTTAATAATATAAGTGTTAGTGATATCCCAGGTTCTGTGCCGACAGCTTAGTCTGGTCTTGGTTACGTTTATCGCGTAGACCGAGCTACTGCACAGTGGAGTGCCGTTTCAAAAGGTTATTCAATTATTACAACGTGTTGACATTAAAGTGGCGCTTTTTAATAGTTCTGTTCAGTGTGTGTGCCCGATATTATTATAATACTGAATGCGAAAAAGGGAGACATCTGGTGGACAGAAAAAATCCCCGCACGCTACACAATGCAGTACCCCCGAGTAACTGAATTGTTCTGCATTTGTCAAACACTGATTTCTATATTACAATTCCAGTGAAGTAGCATTACCTGCAACTAATCAAAATAACTCAGCTATAATAAGTTATAATCAGTGACAAAATGAAATTCTGCACAGGGAATGACTTCATGTGTGTTTTAGATACAGCGTTTGATTCGTAGCGATATGTTTTTGATTCACTACCAAACTGCATTCCGACAGCACAGCAGTGAGCAGTCTCAGCAAAGACAATGGTTTCTAGGCCAAACTGTTACGGCTTCCCTTGATTGGTCACTCCTCTTGGTTGGTCAATATCATTATTTATGTGGCCGAGCGCCCTGGTCCAGGGCAGCCTTTTATGTTTGTTCAGTGGCAAACGGCTGAATGAAGCCAAATGTTGCACTGCTCATCCAAACGAATGAGAAGACATTCAGGAAAGATAGCCACCAATGCTAGGCAGATGCTGCATTTCACCTGGTTGTTTACAAAAGCAGTACCACACCCCTGCCCCTCCCTATCAATCAACCAATCGACTGCTCTTCTCTGCGTCTGTCAGGAGGAGGCCATCCCTGAACTGGAGATAGATGTGGACGAGCTGCTGGATATGCCCAGCGACGGGGACCGGGCCTCCAGGGTTAAGGTACTGCCTACACCGTGGCATGCAGGGACTGTTGGCGAACGTTGCTGCCACCCCCGTGCATGTAGATACAATAGCTTTACCCCTCCTCCTTCCTCTCTGTCTCTTTGCAGGACCTGCTGGTGGACTGTTACAAGCCCACTGACGTAAGTCTTTTTCCCTGCGCTTGTATTTTTTGAGCCAGGCTCACAACCAGTAAATAAACAGTGAAAACGACCGTCCCTTGCAAAACTGAGCCCCCCAAAGGCAGTGTGAGATGTCAAACCCGGGCGTCTCTCTCTCCCTTGTCCCGTCTCTCCCAGGACTTTGTGGCTGAGCTCCTGGACAAGATCCGCGGCATGCAGAAGCTCAGCACCCCCCAGAAGAAATGAGAAGGCACCCCTCCATCCCCCCCGACTCCGCCTAACCTCGCGCCCCCCTCCCGTGAGGACAGATGGGAGGCGCAGCAGCTCCCACAATACCTCTGTGTTGGATGGGAGGCAGGAAGTGAGGAGTCCCGCCAGTCACGTGTCTAAAGCAGGGTCCAATCGCCTCATCCAGTTTTTCTTCGGTTTTGGGGGAGAGGAGTTTAAACACCTATCCATCTTTCTATATCTATATACTATATGTCTGTGTATGGATTTATATACATAGTATAGTATATATAGTGTGCTATATTAGGATGTGTTTTTATGGGAAATGGGCTGGTTCCAGTCTAGGTATTAACTCCAGTACTGTACTGCGTGCAGTCTGATGAACTAGACTCAACTGTAATCTTCAGTGTGGTTTAGTTGACAACCAGGGAGGACAAAATAGTAGCTGCCTTGTTATTTATTTTTATTCCGTGTTGGGTTTTTTCCCACCCTAAAGTGCATGCAGATAAAGGGCTTTATTAAGAAATGTTAAGTAGATTAGTGAATTTTAGTTAGGGGGGAAAGTGTTCTGGAACTAACCAGACCCGGAGCGCCATGGCAACTCAGCGGTCTCCTTCACTCTTGCCGTGGAACACAAACGGTTTTGGTTTGGGCCTAATCACAGACCTTGATTAACAGGCTGGTCCAAGACTAGATATCACGCTTGGTCCTGGTCTAAGACTTAATCATGTGCTTGGTCCTGGTCTAAGACTTAATCATGTGCTTGGTCCTGGTCTAAGACTGAGACTCGACTTGACTCTGGCTAGCCGTCTTGTAGAAAAACATTTGCAAAACATTTTCCTTTTATCTTTAGTTTTGTATTTCTACAAATATGACCTCTGATAACATTTCGCACACACAAGTTACAAAACTGATTTGACCACACTACGTATTGGACATCTAAAAAGTAGTAATAAAGTTCAGTCTTTGTTTAACTTGAGACTCCACTGTTGAGTAAAAAGTTAAAAACCAGCTAAAAAAAATTAAAATATAACCACTCTAAAATATCAATTCTGAAATACTTGTGCCGTTTTAATTTTTGTTTCTCTAGTTTTTAATATTAGAATTAGGTTGCTTGTTTTGTTTTTTTTGCAGTTTTACAATTTTGTCACTATATAAGAGTGACCGTGATGTTATTGCCAATGAAGAATGTAACATTGCTACTTGGTGAAAACTCAACTGAGTATGGAAAAATCTATCTAGCAATTTCCCCCTCTAATATACTATTACCATGTTTTGTAATGGAACTGTCAGGTAAGTTAAGGGAATGGTATACTAGTTTTTAATTGGTATGCTAAAACAAAGTAAACTTTAATTTTAAAAAAGACATGCTGTGTAGTAGTGTGTATTGCCACAAGGGCACCGTATCCCACTGTAAGACCTGTTTCAACAGTTAAACCCTTTTAGTCCCATGACAGTGTGCCGTGTGGAAACGGTTTCAAGAACCGTAATACAGCTGACAGTGCAGCCTAATTACAGGAGTCAGACTAAAGGACCATTTTGGTTTGCCACCGGTTTGGTCTAAAGAAACCACCCTCAAATCGATCGCGTTTCGGAACCCAGCGAGACGGGTCGCCTTTTGCACGTGCATGTAAAAACCAGCCCTTTACAGCACTCGGTGTCTCATTATAGCACCACCAACCCAAACTTCAGACGCAGTTTCTCCTTCCTCCACGCAGCACACATGTTGCGCTCAGCCCAGACTAGTGGGCGCCACATGTGGGCCAATCAGATGGGGGTGCGTTGGCACCAAAGGGCAAAGTTAATTTTCCAACATTAAGCGGACGTGTCCCTGTGTTGTACAACCCCTGGCCCGGCTCAGTGCTCTGCTAGGCGGAGGAGCCCGCTCCCTGGCTCCTGGTTCACCATCACAATACAGGGATGCCAGCCAGGCGCCAGACGCCTTGGCGGAAGTCCAGAGACCCTCCCCACACCACTGATGTCAGATCAGTGCTGCGCTACTGCACAGATGTCCCATTGCTCCCCACAGTACTGATCACAGATCAGCGTTGCTGAATGGGACAGTAATCAGAATGCAGCAGCCCTTAACATTTCGGTACTCCCCTCACACCTCTCTCACTCCCCTTTCCCCTCTGTTCTCTCTCTCTCTTCCCTGTCCTTCTCAAGTTCTCTCTCCCCCTTTCTTCCCAGAAGAGGAGCGGATTTTATTTTTAAACGGACGTTGCCTTAGGTTTTATTTATGTTACACACACCAAATAAATTGAGAAATTCATTCATGAAATTGTAACCGACGTCAGATAAACATACGGACCTTCGGAAGCTTTAGGTTAGAAATGTCATGATCATCATCATCATCATCATCGTTTGTGACGGATTTTTGTGTCATTATGGAGTATGGGTAGAGAGTAGGCTTCGATGCAGTCCATTGTTAGGTGCATTTATTTGGTCATTTTCTCCAGTGTTTACCAGATAGTGCTGTCTTTTTTTTACTGTACAACTGCAAAAAAAATTTACCGATTTTAGCACTGCTGTCTAGGATTGTGTTTGAAAAAGAAACATGGAAAAAGTTTACGTAGCAATATTAACTGTTCCGTTTTCCCAATTTTGTTACACTTTTATGCAACTTTAATAAAAAGATGTTTAACTTGAGTCGTACTGCTGTGTGTCATTGTTAGTTGAAGTGATGATGCTTCAAAGCAGCGTCTCTACCTATTCAAGGATCAAACTTTTAGTGGAATTCAGCTCCAGTCAGGAGCTTAAATAGAAGCAAATAAAGGACTGGAAGACTAGCAGGATGACTCCCAGCGAAGCCAGTCAGAGAGGCAGCAGTGCCTGGGAAACATGGTCACCAGATGGAACTGAGACCCACAGCCGCCCTGGCGTTTCAAATATTCCACTCGTCAAACACGTGTTGCACAACGCCAACTCACGGGCCTAGAGAAACAATTACAGCCTTCTCATCATTTCAGCAGCTTGTTTAAGTAAATTAAAGAGTCCACTGATTTAATGCCCATTAACAAATAATCACTTAAAAAGTCAAAACGACATGGCAACACAGAGCGGCTTTTCAATCCTTTAATCCCAGGTCAGCTCAGGGAGTTCCGGGGAAACGCTCCACAAGACCAGGCAACCTGGCAGGGGCTGAGGACTGAAGGCGTAAGCCAGTCTTAATTAGTCACACACTGCCGCTCACACGACTACGCGCATTCTCTGGCTGGAACAACCTATCTCCAGCTGCAGCTTTTCATCCTCTCTCCACTCAATCACACGGTACAGAGCTCTGCTGACCATGACCCAAACCCACTCACATAGAACTATATATTAAATCACAACATTTTGCCTTTCCTACATATTCAGTGGCTTGCGATCACATGACGAACGTCTCGAAAGTTTACCGGCCCACCAATTGCTGACGTGGCAAGGGGCTCTTTGGCTTCAGGCAGGGGTTCTTGGGCCTGGAGAAGCCCAGCAGCAGTACTGTGAGAAATGGCTGGATTCGTTCAATTAAAGCAACAGCTAGTGGATTCAAGTGCTTATACACAAGATATACTTATATTATTAATTATGCCGCTGCAAGAAGCAATGGGAGTGGTCCTGCTGCTGGGGCAAACCTTTGGCCCACTGAGGTCCTCCTGTGGGACCCACCCTACTGAAGCTAATTTGTGTCATCAGCATCTCCAACTCTTCCAAAGCCTACTCCCTCCTCCAGCTCTGGAATTTAAACTACTGAAATGACCACATTCTTACATTATATTAAGATACGGCACACTACGTTTTACTACGGAAAAACATAGGACTGGGGTAGGCAAAAGGTGCACTGGAAACGCCATTGCTTCAGCACACACTACCCTCTCATCTCCAACAAGACACAACCTTTATAAACATTAAATTTGGAGAAGGGAGTTCGCCGATGGTGTAATGTTCCATTCCATTCAATAAAACACAAACCACGTTTATTACTTAAGGCACACGTTTGAAAAAGCTTAAATGGTCTAACCCTATAATTGTTTTTACACATAGACCCTCATTTGAATACATAAAAAAAGCCTACTGACTACAACAGACCTACTTGAAAACTTTCATTGATATAAGATTATATGGGGAATTGAGCACCTAGATACACTGGAACATCTTCAAATAAGCCTCAAAATACAATCAAAGAGTTTAGGTATAACATACACACACACATATATACATTATATTTATTTTCAAACTACCCGGGGTCAAAATCAAAACTTGCAACCTGCTAATCACACTTCGTATATCTTATTTGTTCTACTCTTAAAATGCAAATGCTAGAACTTTTTTGGCATTATATAATCTGCATATGCTGAAACGATTGGCTGGGAAGAATGATTTTTTAAATCAGACCAAAGAGAGTAAATGAACAATGCCCAAACCAATTCAGTAAATCATTTGTCCGTTTTCTGATATTATAGAAGTCTTATTTGGCAGCTAGACATCCACCTCTTGCTTGCAAGTGTGCAAGTCAACGGAATCCTCTTGCGGTTGCCATGGATCATTTTAAATGTCAGTTAGCCTTGAGGGCTGTAATCCAGGGACAAGCCCGGCCTGGACCAGTCTGAGCCGGCTGTCAAATGCATGAGTCACTTTTTTGACCGAATCAAAGCGACTTTCCTTAATCTGTTTTGAATCAACCAACCTATCCTGCTTTTCATGTCCCGAGCGTGTGGCTTCAAGAAGCAGCCCCTATCCACCACCGAAAAACATACCTTACAGTTGACAGATCAGCAGAGCTCAACAAAGCACAATTAGGGACTTATGCAACACTGTTCCCAGGCAGTGCTGTTTCACTAGCAGTCTAACACCGATTTTTCCTTTTGCCGCTTCTAAGGCACACACAAATCCATTACTGCAACCAACCAGGGATCGGGAAACTTAAATGTTCCTAAACTCTGACAGAATAAACTTCCCATAACATCCTAATCACGTCCCCTGCCATGTAAGATTCATATAATTAAGTCACCTGTGGTTTCACGAATTGTATATAATTAATACCCATTTATACCCACAGATATGTTTAAATATATGAACAGGGCACTGAACACACTTCATTTCCTTACAAGAAATTTTCTTCCCAAGCGTAATAAAGTAGCCGTACCTTATGCTCAGGTTGGCTGTGCCAGATATAACACAAGGACTTAAAACTAATCATTAAACTTAATGAACTAAACGTGAATTTTAATTGCAATTTAGTTTGAAATCAAACTCATGACTACGAATGCTGTGAAAACGCAGGTAAAAATACAGTTTAATATGGCTTAAATGATTAAACTGGGCCTGCGTATCATTTACACAGTCATTAGCATTAAGCTAACTACATTCCCTAGAACTAGCAGATAAAAACAGCACACAAGGCCCCATTAGCTTCAGGCTGTAAACCACGGAAAATCTTCACTCCAGCCATAAGGAAATGAATGGGCTTTTCACTGGAAAACTAACTGGAATAGTAGGGTAACCCTTTTCCTTAACAAAGGCAGTACAAATATGAGCAAATTCTGCCATTCAGTTTCCAGTACTCACAATTACTCATATTTTACCATTTGTTAAACACAAAGTTTAGCAAAACGACGCTAATGAATCACCATGCATGATATGAGCACCGTTTCACTTTATTTCAGTTAATTTTTGATTTGCTACAACACTTCAGTAGAAAGAAAACAGGTTATTTGAGTCTGATCTATGCAAGTGTCCCTTGCAGGCAATGGTCCCCGGAATTAGTTTGCTTAAGTTGGCTATTGTCTTTTTAACTTTTAATACAGACAGATGTACAATTTCACAAGTCAGATCTTCTCTCAATTTTCAGCAGCTCCACTTCAAAAATGAGTGTAGCACCACCTGCAGGATAGACACAGTACAACAAATACCAAGTGGTGTCAGAGGCAGTTTTAGGGCCTATTTAAAACGTCAGTTAAGACACTTCAAGTGATGAAAGTTAACAAGGGAAAAGTACAATTGATAAGAGGGTCCCCCCCCCAAGCTTTATCGACCAGCTCAAACCAGTGATATGGTGAGTAGAGCAACACTCATTCATTAGTTCTAGTAGAATTCCTTAATCACTAATCAGGTGATTAGCTAGTAGAGGATGTAGGGCCCATTTTCGGCACTGGTCTGTGTCACAGAAGCTATAATGCCATGAACACTGACCAATTAGAGCCAAGTATGAAGTGAGTGGCAAGAAAAACTCACCCCATTTCATTATTTCTAAGTATGTGGGGTCAAGCACTGATTTCACGTTAGTCTGCAGCTAAAGATTTACAGTAGTACTGCTACTCCAGTGTTTAATGTAAATATACACATTACTGCAGCTATGCTTCTCATTATAGACAACCTAGAAATAATTAACAAAACCGGACATTTTACCTGGGATTTTGGGTGGGGCCCCTCTGTCTCCGTAGCCTAACACAAAATAAAACCAAAAATATCAGACACCAATGTACAAATTAGAAGTCAAGACTACATACCCAAAATCCGACAGATTTCCCTACGTTACGTAATTCAACAATATTTGTTACAGCACGTTTACAGTAAAACAGTCACAGAATTCCATCCAAACACAATCAATAAACCAGAAACCCCAGAACCAATCAGGCCAGAAGGCAAGAGAGATGCCTCCCAAAAAACAGTGCAACAGAAAGTGAGGCGAACCATTAGTTTACAGCACACTGCAAGCAGCCTCATCAGTTAGCCCTTGACTGCCATTGGCTCAGCCTCCCGTCACCGGCCACGCTGACCAGCCACAAGCGAGTGTGCGAGTGAAAAGTAATCTCAAACTCACCAAGGTCAGAAGGAATCACCAGCTTCCTCTTTTCCCCCTCACACATGCTGGAGACGGAGAAAGATAAAGTCAGTACCATTGTTGGGACAGTATGCCTTACAACACATGGCTCAGTGCCATTGCAAAGGAAATGCTATAAAACCAACACATTACAAACGGGTCTTCTCTTCTCCTGTCCACCAAGCTATACATCAGTCAAACTGCACTTCACCTGCAAGAATAATACCATGTCAAGAGACCGTGTAAAAAGCCTGACAGGGTGGAATCTCCCAGGTCTCCTTCTAGTCCCTACACTGTGTTGCAGAACGTACCTCTCTGTGGGCTGGTACAAAAGCTAACAAATCCACTGACGGACAGAAATGATAACCAGCCACAAAGCACATCCATCAAAGCCACTGGGAGACTAAAACTGGTATTCCTCAAGAGACACCCCCTTTAGAAACCACAACCAAGCAGATGTGTGTGTGTATGTCTGAGCTAATTTCCTGATTCACATATTTATCAACATCACATAAACTATCACAACAGGAAAAAAAATGAAGTATGATTGAACTTCCATATGCATGCGTATATATAGAAATAATTCAGAAGCCAGCTGATGTTATTTGCATCTGTAACATTGTAGGCATGAATAACTGGTAAGCTTGGTTCCCCCCCTCAATTCTAAATGCAATTCCTGTAATTTATATGAAACACCCAACCAGGGAGGAAGGAACACACAGAACACAGACTAACCCCAGCAGGCCTTGGTCCCAGCCCTTGATGACTTGACCAGTCCCCAGGGTGAAGGTGAAGGGTTGGTTTCTCGGGATACTGCTATCAAACTCAGTGCCATCCTCAAGCTTCCCCTTAAGAGTAAAAAACGTTGCCAAACAATTTTAAAAACAATAATTGCCTACAACTGAGAGCAAGTACAGTAGGAATATGAAAGGATCTAAATTCACCCTGCCTGAAGTACAAAACGTGGAACAATCTTCCTTCTGTTTGGATTGACTTTGAACGGTCAAAAAAAAACATTAAATGCAATCCAGACCAAATTCGGAGCAATGCGAGAACGCAATGTTGGCGGACTTTCTCAAGACTCACAACGTAGTGCATGTGTAGCGTGTCGCCCTTGCGGGATTTGACGGGGCAGTTATCCACCCTCTTCTTCACCCCAATCTGAAGCTTCTTCTTGTCCTCCCCGTGGACCACGGCCGGGGCAAAAGACACCAGGGTCACTGCTAACAGCGTACACAGCCTCATCACTAGGGGAAGTGGGAAAACGTTAACACTATTAATAACCCGGCAACAAACAGAACAAAAGCTCACTCACATACTGTTTATGACCAAACATACCAGTTTATTCTAGTTCGCTCAGCGCGTTAAGTTACAGTACTATCAACGGGTGTGTGTGTCCGATCAAAAACGTACGTTTCTTCGTGAACGTGCATATGCTAAATACTAAACAAACACGGAACTTAGCAAGACAACGAGCAAACCCGACTTAGCACTGCGGTGGAAAGTAAAAACAGATTTTATCACGGTTTTATCTAACACGAAATCATGGTGCGCGTTTAGAGCTATACCTAACCGCTAATCGAAGTTTCAGTACCCGATTAATTTGGTTATCCGCCTGCATTTGCGTGACAAAAGACAAAAAACGAATTAGTACTGACTGATTCATTACAATCAACAGTGTTTAACCAGTCAGACAAACACAAATGACGTATAACCAACATCTTTCGACATACGGAGACCCTTCGTTACCTTTTATTTGGTATACGTTTTTTGAAAAGCAGGGCCCAGGCCTAAACTTGTGTAAACATTTCCGGTTCATTCCGATGAACTATACGGAAGTATTTGTTGGAAGTACGTTAGTCCGGGTCGGACTGGAATCAAATCGCAGTTTGCAGCTGTTGAACAGTGACGAAGGTGGTAAGCACTGTGTAATTAGGGGTTTCAGTAGCAATCCAAAATCCAAAATATCCGTGATCAGAAGAATTACTTTTGCTTATGCGCAGATACACCAATATCTCGTACCCTGCTTTTAATATACCCCCAGTTTCTTTGCAGTGTTTTACAGACCGATGATCTCCACATATGTTCTTAAACGAGTTTATAGACATGTAAAAGTTATACAAGTTAGGAAAGTCACGTTTCCAAGCAGCAATTTCTGGGTGGAAGTCATTGTCATTGGGAGCATATAAAATAAATTCAGATTCCAAACTCAAATAGAAACAAGTAATATTTTATATTTGGCATGGGTTTTTTAAATATCATGCATTCTTTGTTCAAGTACTGTATAAAAAGTAGCTACATAAAACGTCATGTTAATATATCGTATTTTAGGAGGAGTTAAGATGTGTTATGATGGAATTAATTCAATTCGAAAGTACTATGAATGTGCATTCATAGTTATTTTAATACACACTGAATTTACGGAAAGTAGCAGAATACACCGATTGGACAAAGACCATAAATCGTGGACTGATTGGCGTTTTGAAGTACAGTGGGGATTCTGATTGTGCCGCGGTTGTCCTTCGTCAGACATTTATTGGTTGACTCTACAGCGGTTATCTGTGGTGATTGGCCAGAGTGAAATAATTAAGAGTCCCGAGAAGTAACATTGTAACTGAGGAAGTGGGACTTTTCCTACTGAACTATTTAATATCACTACGCTAATAACTGCTGCAGGTGGAAAATATAATAAAGGTAGGGGCAACACATATCATTACAAAATTATTTGTAGTTGGGCTAATCTACCTTGTTTTATTCTACAACAAGTAGTTATTTTGTACTTAGCGCTAAGAGTAGCTGATCTATAGCTTGCTAATACTCAGCAATGGACCGTCTTATAATTCAGATAAACATGCAGTGAAATTGCATGTGCTTACTATTAGTTCGTAGTATCTTACTTTAACATAAAAAAAACTCTACATGCACGTATGGAATTAAATGTTCATGAAGTAAATTATCTGAATAACTAGTCTGGTAATACGATCAGTTTTCATTGAAATCGCGATTACAGTTATAGTGATTAGCATTGCTAACGCGCTAGTCTTTACAATGTGTCGTATACGCCAATAAAGTAAAAAGTTTGATGTGCTTGTTTTCACCTCTTTGTGCAAGTAACCGAACTTCTGTAACGTTACTGTACACTGCCGAGAGGTAGCTGTGAGTGATGTTATATTTTAATTTTTGGCGGTATGTTTGTTGCAGATCACGTCTAACACCTCTACTGATATTTCAGGTGTAAAATAATATTTTGACACATTATAATGCATTATACCCATTAAGAAGTTAAATTATAAATGGTTTGTGTTGGATACGGGGGATATTGCATATGTTGTACAGTAATTTCGCATGTCGCCTAGTTAAATTGTAGGACATCTTTTCTGTAAAGGCATCGTCACGTTTTTGTGGTAATATCAAGTTATTTCCAATACATTTTGTACCGCATACTATTACTTGTCATTGGCGTTTTGTCGACCCCCCTTCAAAAAAAAAAAAAAAACACTACAACGACAGCCTTTTTCGTTACATTCTCGGTTGCTGTATTATGCGCTTCTGCTCACGCAGTTATGTGACGGTAAAATGCGTCTAGTGTTTGAGGTTTCTTGGTTTGGATATAGCCTTACTAGTACCACGTTCCCCGAAACTGACTTTTGCCAACTATACAAGATCTGAACGTGTTTTGGTTTTTAAAAACGCAAACTTTAATAATTTCGGTCACATTAGAGCAACGTCCACCATTTGATTGATTGTTATTGGTCTCAAATAATTTGTTATTTGCCGATGTTAATTCTGACTGCCAATGACTCGTTAAAGTCTCACGACTCGTTTCTATTTTATCTCTAGAACGTAATTTATCTTTTTAACCAAATGTTAAATACGACTATATCAAGCAGGCTGTATCCGTTTTTGAAACCATGTGGACACAACTTCTTAACCCTCAGTCTACATCGCGGGTTCCTCTGGTTTTTGACCAGCCTCTCAGTTAGCCTCTAATTTATTCATGGGAACCTAAGATAATTTATCATCTAAGTAATGACTTCAATTAAATAAGTAACAGGTGTGGTAGAACAAAATCCTGTAAGGATTTGAGTTTGTGAAAATACACCACAAAACAGGAGGCCCACCTTAATTCCCGAAGTGCTATTGTCTTCTGTTTTTTGTTGTTACCTTTTAATTTACAGCTAATTAATTGTTTTGTAACAAGAGGATACGGTTTACTGGCCAATTAATTGATTTATATTTGTCAATTAAGTTCTAAAACTTAATTGACCCCAAAGATTTGTGACTGGCATCTGTGCCAGAGAACACAATGTTTAAATGTTTATGCATGTTAACCATTTTAAAGTGGTTACTTTAGTGTTATCACATTCACCCACTGGGTCCAGGAAGTGAAACCTGTTCGGCATTAAGCTCTCTTACAGTTACAGTGGTGCTGACCGCCACCCAATGCGTCTGTGTGTCCACAAACACGCCCGCGTGACTTTACCGTCCACCGTTTAGCCGTGCGCCCATGCCAGTGCAGCCTGCCCCTCGGGACCCGGAGGAGGAGATGGAGGTGGAGGGTGAGTCGGAGGTGCCCGAGGCCAACGGGGAGTTGGAGGAGGAGGAGAGAGAGAGGGATGCAGGAGAAGACGGGGAGGAGATGATGGAGGAGAGCGGGGAGGACCGAGAAAGCGAAAGGGGAAGCGACTCAGAGGACAGCCAGGGGGCAGAGGAGGAGGAGGAGGAAGAGGAGGAGGAGAGCTCTGGTAAGGCAAGGGAGGGGCCGAATTTATAACACTTGATGTTTCTGTCAATGTTAACCACAGTGCTATTCTACAACCCACGTGGTAGCCGTGAGTTTGAATGTGGGAGTGCATTTGGGGCCGAGTCAGAGAAAACACTGAATAAAAAAGTGCATTAAATAGATGCAGTCTGAGATTACCTGAGATTGGTCTCTTTGTCCCCCTCAGAGATGGACGATGAGGACTGTGAGAGGAGAAGAATGGAGTGTCTGGACGAGATGTCGGACCTGGAAAAGCAGTTTCTGGAGCTCAAAGACAAGTGAGGGGGGAGGAAAGATTGTGTGCAACATATCAGTACGGTTTGGCCTAGCTAGAACCCAGGGAAGCATGTTAGTTGAGTAAAAATATTTAGCTCTTACTATTTGTGGAGGGGGGACAAAAGAGGAGCTGAATAAGGAGGAGGTCAGTGATGGGAATAACATGTTTTTCACATTAATTAATATTTAAAGGACTTTAAAGGTGTGCTTAGTTCTGACAACGTACAATGCGTTTGTTCTAGAATGTAGTGATGTACACAAAGCGGACTTTGAGCCCGACATGATTGGTTTTTAAAAAGAACCCTGAGGGTAACCCTTAGGTCCAGATTTAGGTGCTATGACTCCAATGAACCTTTTTAATATAAATGTTTGAAGTAGGTAAATGCTGTCATTGAGCTTTGATTCAGCAGAAAATTTTGAAGTGGACGCACAGAAGCAAATTTGTAACTAGCACAAAATCATGTTGAAATTATGAAATGACTATTAAAATCTTATCTATTCCACAGAGCAGCAAATGGAAAGGTTTGTACCCTTTTAGTTTGTTGGATAGAAGATAATCGAGGTACCAAAGCACTCCCATTAAAACCAAGCCGATACTTCTTGCCTTGCAGAGACTAAGGTGGCATTTCCCTATGTTAGAAAGCAAAGACACCGACCAGACTCCTGTCCAAGGTTAAGTTCTACCCCCTCCCCTTCCCCGGCAGGCTGTTCCGGGAGCGAGTGAGCCAGGTGAAGCTCAAACTGGACGAGGTGTTAGCAGGGCGGGCGGGGGAATACAGGGAGCCACTTGCTATCCTGCAACAGAACATGCAGCTGCGCACCGAAGTGGCTGGTACTTACACTGCGCCTCACACCTGTGCACCTTCCACGCATCTGTCTACGCTCATGACACCTGTACACCCTCCTCACACCTGTGCACCTTCCACACACCTGTCTACGCTCATGACACCTGTACACCCTCCTCACACCTGTGCACCTTCCACACACCTGTCTACGCTCATGACACCTGTACACCCTCCTCACACCTGTCTAAGCTCCTCACACCTGTGCACCTTCCACACACCTGTCTACGCTCATGACACCTGTACACCCTCCTCACACCTGTCTAAGCTCCTCACACCTGTGCACCTTCCACACACCTGTCTACGCTCATGACACCTGTACACCCTCCGCACACCTGTCTATGCTCCTCACACTTGTCTTACGCTCCACACACCTGTCTATGTTCCTCACACCATTCTCTGCACAATGTACATGCCCCTCAGCAACACAAAACTGTGTACACATTTAAAATAAATAATAAAACATAAAAGACTTCCCTGGTGCTGTTTATGTAATCTAAGAATGTTAATATTTGTACTGTCTGTCTATCTTGTGGCCAGGGGTATACAAAGAGCTGTGTCTGCAGGTGATCAAACACAAATATGATTGTGAGATACAGGGAGCTCGGCAGCACCTGGAGGTAACGCACCTGCCACACAGTGATCAGCACCTGGCACTAACCTATACTGAAGCATGTCATGTAACATGAACTGGTTAGCTGCCACTTTTACCCAGAGTTACTTAATTAACTAATATTACAGTTTATTGACAAAAGGTTGCTCTCCGGTTAGTGTTGGTGGCTCACAGCGCTAGGATCCTGGGTTAGAATCTGGCTCAGGTCAAAAGTCTGTCTGTGTGGTTTGGTTTCCTCACACAGTTTAAAGACTTATGTGTTTGATGGATTGGTTCCTGATGTTTTAGCTCTGTGTGTATGTGCACATGTACTTTTACCTGTGATGGACAGGTGTCCCATCCTGAGTGTAGAAAAACACACACACACACACACATACTCTCTCTGGGGGAATAAAACTGTTCTGATACGCATGTTGTGTGTCCTTAGAGTGAGCGCTTACTGCTGTTTGACACCATGAAGACAGAGCTGCTGGACAAGATCCACAGGCTGGAGGAGGACAGACAGTGTAACGACCTCACCTCAGGTGGTGCAAATGTATACACACAGCATGTACAATCTCACTCACAAACACACAGCATGTACAATCTCACTCACAAACACACAGCATGTACAATCTCACTCACTCACAAACACACAGCATTTACAATCTCACTCACATACATACAGAATTTACAATCTCACTCACATACACACAGAATTTACAATCTCACTCACTCACATACACACAGCATTTACAATCTCACTCACAAACACACAGCATGTACAATCACACTCACATACATACAGCATGCACAATCTCACTCACACAGCATGTTCAATCTCACACACAGCATGTACAATCTCACACTCACAGCACATACAATCTCACTCACATACATACAGCATGTACAAACTCACTCACACAGCACATACAATCTCACTCACAAACACAGCATGTACAATCTCACTCAAACACACAGCATGTACAATCTCACTCAAACACACAGCATGTACAATCTCACTCACACTCATACAGCATGTACAATCTCGCTCAGACTCACACAGCACGTACAATCTCACTCAAAAACACACAGCATGTACAATCTCACTCACTCACAAACACAGCATGTACAATCTCACTCACAAACACACAGCACCTACAATCTCACATACACGCAGCACGTACAATCTCACTCACACTCACACAGCACATAAAATCTCACTCACTCACGTACACACAGCATTTACAATCTCACTCACATACACACAGCATGTACAATCTCACTCACATACACACAGCATGTACAATCTCACTCACTCACATACACGCAGCATGTACAATCTCACTCACATACACGCAGCATGTACAATCTCTCACATACACGCAGCATGTACAGTCTCACTCACACAGCATGTACAGTCTCACTCAAACTCACATACACAGCATGTACCACCTCACTCACAAACACACAGCATGTACAATCTCACTCACACTCACAAACACAGCATGTACAATCTCTCACATACACGCAGCATGTACAGTCTCACTCACACAGGATGTACAGTCTCACTCACACAGCATGTACAGTCTCACTCAAACTCACATACACAGCATGTACCATCTCACTCACAAACACACAGCATGTACAATCTCACTCACACTCACATACATACATCATGTATAATCTCAGTCACACTCCCAAACAAACAGCATGTACAATCTCACTCACAGTGAAATACACACTCGTACACACATGTATTTATTCATGCAGACACACACGATGGGTGTACGGTGTATTCACATATACAGACACACAAACACACATGCGGCTGGTTAATGTAAACCTCTATATTTATCTTAAACCTTGACGCATTAGATCAGGCGCTGGATTAAAACACAGAACTACTACTGAGCAACTGAAGTACATAATTATATTTACTTGGGCGATTCAGTTTATGTGCATTAGCAATGAGATCGGTGGAGGCTGGATGTCACTTTGGGTTACCCTGACACGTGTGTATTAACGGGTATGCCGGTGTGAACAGGCAAAATATGGGGTCGGATTATGTAAATGAACGTGCGGGAAAAGCCCTTAAGGGATTTATCAAGCTAGCAGGAACAGACGAAAGAATTACTGTCTGATGATCGTGAGACTTCTGAGGACCAGGTGTAGACTACTGTCTCTGGCTACAGTGGATTAGAAGAACGGAACGGCGCAAAAAGCCGTTCGAGAAGGCCGACGGGAAACGGCAGCAAAAGACGAGTTCCTCGGTTAAACCACATTAATTATGACATTATGAAAATCACCATAATTATCCCTTATTATTAGTGCCGTTTTAATTTAGTTGTGTCGTTAATGCTATTTTAATTTCCAAATTACATGAAATGGCTCCGACCCAATTAAAATCTGAAATTGACGGATCAACCGGGAGTTTCTGTGGTAATGGAGAAAAGGCCGAAAGAGAGACTATAAAGATTTATTTAATTAAATCCTTATCTGTTGATGAAAACAATCATCAGATCCATTCCAGTGAGCAAACCCTTATTTATTTATTTTACACTTACTTCCGTTGTCGACGTGACGCGACAATGACATAGGACTCCGCATCAAAGCCAGTGCTAAAATGGTTTTAGACGTCTTCGCTAAATTTATTCTGACAAGGGGAAGGCGTAACACATAACAAACACAGACACGCACATTACAAGCATAAAGCAAATTAAGCCTTTCTTTTTATGCATTTATTTATGTAACAGCTGCACTTATCCAGAGCGACATTTTTATAGCCTGGAAGCAAAGAATTAACTTCTTCAACAAACAGGAGGTCCTAAAGGCTGACTTACTTTAGCCAGATGAAGTGTAAGTGGAATGCAGATAAATGCCATCACATTGGCATTGTTCTGGGTGTCCTGAAAGGACGCCATGCCATAGCCAGCGGTTACGTGAACCCCATTGACCGGGATTTGGGTGAGGAGTTGTGGGTGAAAACATTTGAAATACAAACGAGTGAGAGTGAGACGAGGGAGACACAGAGAAGTCTGAAGTTCAGTTGGATGAACCGGCGCGGGGTACTGTGGGAGAAAAGAGCACAGTGAGGTTCAGAGAAAAGGGAGAGAAAGTAACCGCGGAGTAATAGGAAGTTCAAGCTCCCAGCTGGGGAGGGTACACACGCACGCACGTACACACACACACACACACACATACACACAGACGGGCACCATGCTGCTGGACATTTGTACATCACTATTTGTTAAGGCACACAAGCACGCCACCGTAGCGTTATGTGCAGCCCGTACTGTGTGCGCAGTACCACACTTAGCGCCGTCCGTCCTTCTCTCTGCGTTAATGATCCACGCTTGGGTGCTTGCAGCCTGACACACGCTGTGCCATGCTGAACTCTCTCTCTGTTCTGCAGAGTGGTGGAGCGACGGAGTCCGAGGAAAAAAGTGTAAAAGAAAGGGTCAGCTACCGCGGCCTGAGCGGCGGAAGAAAGCAGCGCTTGTGTCTGGTAACCCCCTCCACCTCCCCAGATCCGCACAATGTCAAATGCATGACTTTCCTGCTCTATTGAATGGACCCAAACAGTACTGAGTGTTCACTGACTGTATGCCGGACTCTCTTAAGTGTAGCAGCCCTTGTCCTTTAGTAAAGCCGATCTCTTTCCTGATCCTCATCTGCCCTCTCACCTGTCTCTCTTTCAGGACCCTACGTAGTGTACATGCTGAGGGAAGTTGACATCCTGGAGGACTGGACGGCCATAAAGAAGGTGAGATGTTGTTTGTCTAATAGGACTGCTTACCCGACCCTGAGCCCTTAGCCTTTACAGTATGCTCCCTAACTGTAAGCCCTCATCCTTTACAGTACACTCCCTAACTGTAAGCCCTCATCCTTTACAGTACACTCCCTAACTGTAAGCCCTCATCCATTACAGTATGCTCCCTAACTGTAAGCCCTCATCCTTTACAGTAGGGTCCCTAACTGTAAGCCCTCAGCCTTTACTGTAGGGTCCCTAACTGTAAGCCCTCATCCTTTACAGTACACTCCCTAACTGTAAGCCCTCATCCTTTACAGTACGCTCCCTAACTGTAAGCCCTCATCCTTTACAGTAGGGTCCCTAACTGTAAGCCCTCATCCTTTACAGTGTGCTCCCTAACTGTAAGCCCTCAGCCTTTACTGTAGGGTCCCTAACTGTAAGCCCTCATCCTTTACAGTACACTCCCTAACTGTAAGCCCTCAGCCTTTACTGTAGGGTCCCTTACCTTGAGCCATCATCCATTACAGTAGGGTACATAACCATGACCCCTCATCTTTTAACGAATCTCTAAATTATGATACCAAGTCCGTAACATCATGATTTACTAATTTTAACAGTTTTCACTGGATTATCTTTTTTTAGTCTTGTTAAATATGAAACAAATCACATATTGAATATATACTCCCATATATATGTATTTGTATATGTATATGTATACGTTATATGGCCAGTATCCATCAGGGTATTCAGAGAACCAATCTGCACTCATGCTGAGGAGCTTTGTGTTTTCTTTTGCAGGCTAAAGCAGCACTGTTGCCCTTGAAGAAAAAATCGGACAGTAAGTTTGGAAATTTCCCTGTCTGGTTCTTCCGCCCTCCCCTAGTGGGAACTGTAAAAGCCCCCCTCCCCCCAACAACAACAAATTGAATGAAGTTGGCTTTTAAAGCCTTTGCAATTGTATGGTGCTTAAATTTGTTCAGAGTGAACATGATATAATTAGGCAGCATTAAAGAACTGTGACTTAATGGATTTCCTGCTTTGAGTTATACACTCAGTGGCCAGTTTATTAGGTACGCCCATCCAGTACTGGGTCGGACCCCCCTTAGCCTCCAGAACATCCTAAGTTCTTTGGGACACGGAGTCTACAAGGTGTCAGGAACGTTCCACAGGGATGTTGGTCCATGCTGGCACAATGGCTTCATGCAGTTGCTGCAGATCAGACAGCTGTACATTCGTGTTGCAAGCAGCCTGCTCCGTCTCATCCTAAAGATGCTCTGTTGAGCTGAGGCCTGGGGACTCCGCAGGCCACTCAAGCAAACTGAACTCGCTGTCATGTTCCTGGAACCATACTGAGACAATACACAACCGCCACCAGTCTGTACTGTGGGGCAGGATGGGTCTGTGGACTCATGCTACTTACACCAAATCCTGACTCTGCCTCCGGCTTGACGCAATAGGAACCAAGATTCGTTGGACCAGGCGATGTTTTTCATTTCCATACATGTACCTAATAAAATAATCACTGAGTGTAGTTCCTCAATCCAAACCCTACTCACACACACACACACACGCACACTCTGCACCCTGAAGCACTGAAAATTGTGTCCTGATCAACATTGAAGCACGTTTTGCCAGAGTAAAAAATTTGAATAAATAATAAATGTACAGTTTCTTGTTGTTATTCTTCAGAGTAAAGAGATGTCATTTTAAATTTAGCCCCTCTCTCTCTCTCTGTCGCTTGGAGTAAGAGGGCCCTCACTCACACAGTCGAATGTGTCTGTGTCTGGGCTCCCAGGGGCCCTCACTCACACAGTCAAATGTGTCTGTGTCTGGGCTCCCAGGGGCCCTCACTCACAGAGTCAAATGTGTCTGTGTCTGGGCTCCCAGGGGCCCTCACTCACACAGTCAAATGTGTCTCTCTCTCTCTCCCCCCAGACAGGCTGCAGTACTGTGCACGATCACATGGCGGGACGCTGTACTATGAAGGGGAACGCTTTTGCAAGGGCAACACCGTCCTGCTGAACGTCAAAGAGGACAGTATCTCACAGTCAGTAAACTCGATCTCTCTCACATTCTCTCCTTTTCGTTCTCTCTATTCAAACCTCTGCCAGCTCTCTTTATGTCTGTTTTTTCCTCTATGGCCAGGCTATGGTCACTGATTCTGTATCTCATTAAGTTATGTCTTTTACCCTGACAAGATAGTATGTCCATTCTGTTGAGTCGTTTAATTAAGTAGTACATTTTTGTTGTACACTTTTTGGTTTTGGTGATGTTGCCTAGCTGGTGTTTCTGTGCAAGTCGTTCCAGGGGTCTCTTGCTGAGCAGAGCTGGTTGCTCTGGAGTGTGAGTCAGCCTGGGCCAGATGGACCCAGAATGTGTCTGAGACCGTGAAATGGCACAGTTGGCCATGCTTGTATTGATAGCCATGTTGACTCTCCTTGATGCGCTAATGGTCAGACGGGTGTAGCTAGCAGTGGCTCCCAGGGTGACGTGGCTGTTTCCCTGTAATCTGTGAACTCGGTTGTGTAGTTGTGTAGTCATGACAGACTCTGCCGTAGCCCTTGTTCTCTTCTTCAGTTTGGTTCGGTTTTTTGGACATATGCTGTTCCTGTTTCGCATATAGGAGTTGTTTGTAGAGCTTTAGAGCCTGGTGGTATCTTCCTTCTTTACCACTGGGCTCTCTATGTTTCTGTGTTCCTGGTTTGACATCTGTCTCAGATGGTTTCTAGCTGACACACATTCAGTGTCAAACCATGTTTCCTTAGGTGTGTTTTTGGCTGTTTTGTTTTGTCTTTGATATGCTCTATCTGTCTGTTGCGCTTACTGTTCCGTATTCTCTCTCTCTCTCTGCCTCGCTCTCGCTCTCTCTCTCTCTGCCTCTCTCTCTCTCTCTCTGCCTCGCGCTCTCTCCCTGCCTCGCGCTCTCTCCCTCTCTCCGTTTCTTGCTCTCTTTCTCGCGCATTCCTGGTTCTCTCTCTCATTCCTGATTTGCTTTCTCTCTCCGTTTCTTGCTCTCTTTCTCGCTCATTCCTGGTTCTCTCTCTCTCTCCCCATCTCCCCCGGTGCTGTGTTTCCAGCGTGACTCATACTAAGACAGCTGTCACTGTCATGGAGAGAGGGTCTGCGGGTCTGTTAACAGCTTAGTCATTGTGCCATTAGCCCCATGGTACAGTAAAGAGTCCTGAACATGAGCCAACCACCAATCCCGCTGGGTCATCTTCCACACCCTGGAAATCTGCATCTTTCACTCCCGACAGGGCAGCAATAACAGTGTAGTACAGAAGAGTAAAGGATCCTGAACAATACCCAACCACCCGCTCGTACACGCTGATCTTCACCAACACAGGGCAGCGATAACAGTGTAGTACAGAAGAGTAAAGGATCCTGAACAATACCCAACCACCCGCTCGTACACGCT
>JAOVYW010000002.1:6687175-6701002 GCA_025775045.1 Hiodon tergisus | reverse complement strand
TTTACCAACACACAACCCATCTAAACCCCCCTTCTCTCCAGATCAGCCCAGTTTACCAACACACAACCCATCTAAACACCCCTTCTCTCCAGATCAGCCCAGTTTACCAACACACAACCCATCTAAACCCCCCTTTTCTCCAGATCAGCCCAGTTTACCAACACACAACCCATCTCACCCACACTGTACACTGTACAAGGGAGCTCTGTATCCCAAATATGGACAACTTTGGAACCCAAGCTTGGTAAGGATTGTTGTAAATAAATAAGCTAGTCAAATTTATATATTTTTTTGTTTACATAAAATCTCTTACTCTTT
The DNA here is from genome assembly GCA_025775045.1 of Hiodon tergisus. Classification (NCBI taxonomy): domain Eukaryota; kingdom Metazoa; phylum Chordata; class Actinopteri; order Hiodontiformes; family Hiodontidae; genus Hiodon; species Hiodon tergisus. The sequence goes on along the minus strand of JAOVYW010000002.1, from coordinate 6,700,684 downwards.
ATCTATATGTTACACATAACTTCATATGGAAACTACTTGAAATAAATGTAGAACCAGAGTTGTCTATTTGAAGTTGCTTACTTAAATAAAATGACTTTGTTCCTACTGCCCCAGAGTAATTCTACATCCTTTGTGTTTCCTCGGACCTTTGGGAAAAGCTGAATGTATATAATGAGTCTCCCAATCCCGCCCCAAGTGGCAGCACCACACAGCAAGCTGGACGTTAGGCCAGCCCTATGTCCTCAATAAGGAAACTGATGAAATACCTCATGCACTCAATAAGCCAATCTGGGCAGAAATTATAGACCATGCAGCCGGTTAACGGGGTCATTAGTTTCAGTGAACCATTATGGGGCTCCTTGATGGGACTGGCCTGTACATATTGGTCCCTTGTGAGGCGGGTTTAAGAGCATTGTGTGGATACGGACTCCCTCTCTGTTACACAGGCACACACACACACACACACACAGACACAGACATACAGTAAAGATGTGCAGGCACGCAGACATCAACGTGGCCTCTTCCTGTGTCCCTGGGATGCAATGTGATGTCCGTTAATGCGGCCGTTAGCTCAACCCAGCCACGGTGCCACAAATCGATCTGACCTTGACACTGGCCCACCCGTGTGGGGACGTCGATCTGAAAGAAACCCTGGGCTCAAGGGCATGTCAGTGTTCTCCACACAGACGCATGCACAGACCCACAAGTACTAACACAAAGACCACACAGAAACACAGACAACACAGTCTCACACACACGCTCGCTCTCTCTCTCTCTCTCTCTCTCTCACACACACAGACCACACACAAACACACACACACACGCACACACACGCACACGCACACACACACAATCAAAAATAGACAGGAAAAAGTCACACACACACACGTACAGATCACAAGTTCACACACTCATACACACAAATATGTGCAAACACTCATTGATACAGGCAACCACATACACACACATAGATACAAATACACACACATTAGAAGAGATAAAACAAACACACACAAGCAAGAACGCAGCGCTTTATTCCATCCACCTTTATTGTAGAATCTGTGTTTTCAGTTGCATATTACCAGGACAGGGTAATTAAACGCGTAACAAGCCTTAGTGATTGTAAAAATTGTAAGCAGAAAAAAAAGGAGGAAAATCTAGGATTTCACTAACACTTCAACATGGGAATGTTTTCTTTTTATTACACGTCTATTTTGTAATTAGCAATATCCATTTTTAAATACTGCAGCTTTCTACTTGATGGGCTAGTAAAGCTTGTCGTTTGAAATGCTCCCCATTTTGAATACTAAGGCTAATATTGATTCAACACAGCTCTATTTATGCGCAGAAATGCAGAAGCTGCTTTTTATCATTACCATTATTACTATTATTGAAGGATTCTATTGAGGATCTGATATGTCCGACCATTGGGGGATTACTATGGCCCATAATACACATAATACACTGGTCTGTTAATTACTGTAACTGTGTGTATGTGTGCGCGTGTGTGTGCGAGTGCCCGTGAGTGTGTGCATGTGTGTGTCGGTGAGTTGGCGTGCATTGGTATGTGTGTGTTTGGTAGGGCGATATGGTGGCCAACTACCTTAGTGTAATTAGTTGGTTGAAAAATGTTAAAAGAACCACTGGAATGAAATTAAACAGGCCTGGGCTTTGATTAATTGATCACTTACATTTGTTAACTGCTAGAAGAAGAAAAAAGGACCATTCCTCAGGCCTATTCTTCTACAATGACTCACCAAACCGATCTGTCAAGCACAGGGGAACCTCCAGGTGTATTTTCTGTATCCCTTTAATTCAGGGGTTCTTCCTCGCCCTTTATTGTTTAATTCAAGCTAGTTTGGATTAGAAAGGCTCTCACGAGTGGTCCCAGTTGTAGGTCAGATGCTTGCTGAGGTCACGGTGAACCATGAAGCCTGGAGCTGCCAACCTCACCTCAGATTATTGCATCAAGAGAAGAACATCCTTGCACGGTAAAAAACGGCTCTGCTCTTTTCATTTCTGATGGGATTCTGTCCTCCAGCCGCCCAGACAGGCGTGGATGTCAACGCACCACCAGCTGTCAGGAGGTCAGACGCTGTCTGCGTAGTTATGCCGAAGGGGAACGTACTGCTGAAACGTACCTGCCGAGGTGTCCGTGCTACAGGGAGGCTACAGTGAAAGGCTGTGACTGCAGACATTCGTCAACACCAACGCGCCAGGGGTAGGGTTCGCAGACAACAGCATCCAAAGCCAGGCCTATCCAAAGTGACTTTCATAGCTCACCGTTTTGTGCCATATCCACTCACTCAGCCGAATATTCTGTCCTCAGACACGAAACCACCACCCTTCCACCGGCTCACTACATCTAACATCTTCCCCTGCACACTCAAGCAGGTGTTATAACATCCATCCCACAGTTTGACCACAGAAATATAACCACCCAGATAGAGGCGACTCCTCGCTCTCAAGAAAACCCTCACAGCCACCACCTCTTCTCTTAAATAATCCTTCCTTCCCGAAGCGCCGAAAAACATTCAGCAAAAAAAGATTTGAGCTCAATCAACGAGGACAAGTTTGCGGTCAATGGCTTCCGGCACACACCGCCACCAAGGCAGCCTGACACAGGTGTCTCTGGGCCCCCTCTTACACATCACAATGTACCAAGGACTGAGATTCATAAAGACATTTATTATCATTTCACACCAAAAGCAATGAGATTCTTAAGACATTCGAGGAATGAGATGACTGCTCAAGTAAACACTTGTGCAATGGCCAGCATCTAAAAAGAAATACTCTCAGTTTTATGTTGAAGAAAAAACTAACTCTTCCAGAATCTGACTGCTGCTCCCATTATCGGCCATGGATTAAAGTCCCTGGCGTCTTGAACTCCAGTTCAACTCACAGTAGAAAAACCCAGTTGCGTCCAGTTCAATCTAGTAGAAAAATTGAGCTAATACAGGAAATTTGTCCCAGAATTTGAAATTTTTTAAATATATAACCACTGTTTCGTTTATTTAATTGTGTTTTTCCTCTCCACAAAGTTTTGTGCTGGTTTATAAGACAGTAGATCAAAAAGCTGCTGGTAAATTAAAAACAGAAAAAACCAAGGAAAAGCATACAAAGGTAAAAAGAAATAGGAAAAAAATTCAGATGAAGGAAACTTTTACACTTAAGTTGTGACAAGGACGCACGCGTGTGTTATTTGTGCAACAAATCTGCAATCTGTAGGTTTTGGGGGGGACCTGGAGATGTAGGAAACAGATTACAGGCAATTTTAGATTTGTGATTGTGCAGTAGCTTTCCAAACACTTTGTTTTAAATCGTGCCTTCTAACATCTGGAATGCCAACCTAGGTAACACAAATTTAGACAGAAGACCTTCAAGTGATATTCCAACACTAAGTTAGATGTAAATCAAATATCAAAATAACTTTTTAAATTTAATTTAATCAAAATTTATTGCTATATTAAAGTGTTTAAGACTGTGCTGTATACCATTACATTCAAGCTTTCTTACTTTAGATGGAAAAGTTTAACAACGAGACAGCTACTGTAGACATTTCAGAGCAACTATTTCCTGCTCTTCTAAAGTGACGGTATTATATTATAAATGATTGTTATTTATTTTTTATTTGGCGAGGGCCAATGCAACTTTAGTAACACAAGTGTTACCGGATTACACCCAAGTACACCAGTAATAAGACACATCTAACACAACATCACAGATTACACTTAGGCCTTGGCGCAACCTTGGTGCACACGTACACAAGTTAGCAGCCCACCCACTCACGACCCCCAGAAATAGATTAGGACTGCGCCAACAGCTATGACACAACCTCCTGTGTCCCCCATTAGCCCTGTCAATTGCAGCCTCGTTTATTAATTTATTAAAAAACTGTAGTGGTAATTCTAAACAAATAAGCCACTTTGACTCTCGGAAGTGGTGGGTGGGTGGGTTGCTCTGAATGTTGGATTTGTGGGCAGGGTTCTAACTGTAGATACAGAACTGCTAGACGGGTCCCATGTTCTGTTCAATAATACATATTTTCCATCGCTCATTTCATCCAGTATGACGCCCTAAATGGATTTACAGAAGCAGGTACAGCCTTTTGAGGTTCCAAAGTTACATCAGCTTTTTGCCATGGATGGAGGATTATAGTATTCTAGATACATGTGAACAGGGATACATGTGAACTAAAATGTTATTGAGTGTCCCCAATATGGCCATGTTCACAGTGGACCCTTTATTCTGAATGAAAAGGCTGCAGTTCTAGTAATCCTATATCTACGAGTGGTCCGCCGGCGACGGCGCAGCGCCCTACTCGTTGATCTCGAGGATGAGGTCGTCGCCCTCCAAGCTGCTGTCTGCCCTCACATAGATCTTGGCCACGGTGCCGGCGAGTGGCGAGTTGACCACCGTCTCCATCTTCATGGCGCTGAGCACGCACAGTGGCTGCCCCTTCTCCACTATCTGGCCCTCCTTCACCTTCAGCTCCACCACCTTTCCAGGCATGGGTGCACCCACCTGGCCCCGCACATCCTTCAGGGCCTTGGGGTGGAAGTGCATCTCCTGGGGTGGGGGGGGGGTTAGAGGGATGGGGTAGGGTGGTCAGTCCCACGCACGAATACAAAGCGCAGAGGTGAGCTATGAGGCCTAGACTGCAACGAGACTCCACCCTGCCTGAACCATCATAGCGTGCATTCTGTCGTAGCAAGTGTGGAAAACGACTGCAACTTCGGAACTGACAGCCAGAATGCTATAAATGCAAAAATATTAGCACTGGAGTGCGCATTGGCAGGAGACAACAATACCGCAGAGCCGCGTGTTGATGTTGCTAAACAACTCTGACAGAGCATTGTCACACTAACAAGATTAATGGCATACAATAACACTGAATAAAAACCATCGGTTCGTCTTTGTGGGTCTGTGTGTCTGGGGGAAATGGTGAAGGGGGGACGATGACTTAATCACTGGCACTAAAACCAAATCTGGCTAATGCTTGAGGGGCCGCGTTAGCGCGCATATTAACTGTTTAAAGTAATCCAGGGGACTGGCCTTAACTCTGATTGGCAACTTGGCCTGTTACCCGAGGTCAGAAGTCATGCATATGGCAAGCTCCTGATAAACCCAACACTGTTTTCATTAAGTCAATGACTAAACACGCTGTGTATCTGCCGCTGAAACTGAACTGGTTTTTTTCTTTTTAAAAATCCAAACTTTTTCAGTCGACTGATCTGTGATACACTGTGTCATATGCCATGCCAATGACGGCCATCCCAGCAATGCTGGTGATTAGACCAAAATCAGGATTACAACCAGAGGTGCAGACATCCTCTGTCACTGAAACACGTAGGTCCTGTTGGAGACGCGCTAACTGGGGACACTCTTGTCACGAGGGAAAAGTGGAGCTGGAGCTGACACATGCCAACCTACCTTCATGGCCACGGTGTCCTTGACCAGGACCGACCTCAGCTGACCGTTGAGTTCAAAGAACACCTCCCTCTGGCCAGCCTTGTTCAGGTCACCCAGAGCCAGAGCCTTGATGTGTAGGGTCTTTCCTCGTTCTAGCTCCACCTGAGAGAGAGAGAGCAGGAGAAAATTAAAACCAATGCTATAAACTGAACACGTTTGTCTATATTTAACTTCTCCTTTTTCTTCTTTTCAAAGAAATAAGGATGACATTTTTCTGGGGGGTTGAAACGTGGCGCTGGTGTTGAAAGACCTGGCACTCTGCCTCCGGGCTGCTGGACACTGGTGTCGGTTCAACCATGAGGAAGGTGAAATGAACAGCTCATGTGCAAGTTCATCCTCACCAGCTTTCAGGTCCTCTCAAAGGTCGGTCAATCAATCCTGGCAGCCAAGGTGATACAACCCAACTTCATTCACATCAAACCGAGCTAGTGTCTGGCTGATCGGCACTCACACGCAACTCCACCCCCCTCACAATTCCCTAAGTAACTGCAGGCGTTGGATCTCCACCTGAACTGGTGTTCAATAAGGGCTCAGGAACCGAATGTCCTCTATGCATCACCCAGGAGGATGCTCAGTGTCACAGTTCATTAAGGAGATATTTTCCAGTACTGTTATCTCCTGTGAGCACTGATTAAAAGCCCAGTGTCGATGCAAAATACAAACTAATTCAAGCTGCCCGTGTGGAATGTCGTGTATGAAATACTGTGTTAGGCGGGATGGGAATAGGATGACCTCGAACTCCTCAGCAATTTTGGGCCCGTCCAGGAAGAGCCGCGTGTTGAGGCAGTCCACAGGGCCGAAGCTGGAGGTGAACTCCTTGAACTCCTGGAAGACCTTGGGATACATGGCCGCCGACATCACGTCCTCGGGAGTGATGTCATCGCCGTGCGCCGCTCGCAGCTGCTTCTCCATGGCGCCGAAATCCATGGGGGGGAGAGAGGCACCGGGGCGGCCTTCGACACGGGGCAGCGACTTCAGCACCTGGAGCAGAGCGAGAGTAAGAGGAGGGGTTAGGGCCAGATCTGTCAGCGAGGCTCCACTCAGCTTATTATAGCGTCCAGCGCTACCATTAGCATGAAAGGATGAGAGAGAACACACAGTGCCGGCACAGATAAGGAAAAGCCACTGCTATTAGTAGCATTATGTTCTTTGTTACTCAGGTATCTACTTACAAAAGGAAAGTCCCAAAAAAAAAAAAAGGATGGTAAGTGCAAACACAAAGTAAAGTCCAATTCAGATACAAAGGGTTACAAAAGGGTGATAAGCACCTAGCCCATTAGAACATAATGAGCATCCCATTCACCAGGGAACTGATAGAGCAGGGTAGTTTTTCAGCTCCTAGTGCCGGCCAGCGGAGGATGGGCTCCAAGGTTTCTTTCTGCCAGCCTAGGGAGTTTTCCCCTGCCACTCTGGCCACTGGCATGCTTTTGGGGGGTCAGGCCTGGGACATATTGTATTTTTCTGTACGTAAAGCGTCTTTGTGACATGGAGTGCTGTATAAAAAATACATTTGACTGACTGATTGATTGATTGATTTTTGGTGCTGGACAGGCAGCAAAAACAAACCACATTCTCCAAACAAATTCAAAAGGGAATTAATCCCGTCGTTGGAAAACCATGATGAAAAACAACAAACGATCACAGAAACATGTTAATAAACAGCCTGTGTACCCTTTTCCCTTCAAAACGTTTTTTCCCCTAACATATTTCTATAAATAGGTGTCTTTTAGATAAATACATTTCTATTTACTACATGAATATATACATGAAAAAATCTTACAAAAGAAATCAGCTCACGCTGAAATTAGATTTACTGCATTTAGTTTTGCTTTAAATCTAGAACCCTTTTGTGGTTAGTGTGCTAGAAGTTAATTTAGGAATAAAAATTACACTCCAATGCAAGGGAGAATGGCTTCAACTATTGAATTAAGGGAATCCAATGTTTATTTTCTGAAACTAATTTTCCATTCAAATGACCCTGGTTATTGCACAGTGTGGACATGGTTCCATTCTGGGCAAACTCTTTGTTGTCAGGGATCCTGCTGTTCAGGAAAGGGGAGTAATTGCCAACCACTGGGGCCCGCTGGCCAGGCTGCCAGAGGGGGGCGCTCTTTCCTTTTGTCTGCCAATCGGACATCGTACCTGAGGGCTCGTGTCGTTTACTATGGAAAAAACAAGGAGACGCAGTCAGGCAGATCACCCTGTAGCCTATACAAACGACGTGAAACCAGACCTGCTGCACCCTCGACATGAGGCAGGATCGCTCTCAGGGGTCTGAACATGAGACCATGGAAGAGTGTGGCCAACTTTACCCACAACTTCCCTAGGAGTGGGCCAATGGCGCACCGCCAATCGCAACTCCCGGCGACGCACAGCCAATGACACGATCCGGATTCGAAACCAGGGGCTCGCTCTGCACTCCGGTGAGCGCCGGTTACCGACTGAGCTACTTGGGTAAGCTCTGCTGGCTGTTTTTTTAAACTTTCCCCCGTTATATATGGAAAACACTGACGAGAAACCAGACGAGAAGGGACCGAATTTCAGCAATAAAGCGATCTCTTCCCGCCACACCGCGTACTCTCTGTCGGGGGCGGAGACAGACTCAGATTGGGCCATGTAACAAAGGTGCTGGTTTCTCAGTACAATGCACTGCAGGTAAAAAAAAAAAAAATCATGTTTCTTTCACCAGCTGAAACGCTGTGGCAGCAGCCAAGGGCCAGCCCAAGGCTTTCCGCCTCCCGGGGAAGAACCACATCATCACGTTCACTGATGCCGTAGCTGTGTGATCGTAGCAAATTACTAATGCTAATTAACTGACAGAACAAGGAATAAAAAACAAAAACGAGCAACAACGCACATTCGTATGTGTCATATAAAGAAGCAGTCAGAAATGATTATCCGAGGGCCACTCCTGCCCTGCTCAAGTTGAGAATGTCTCCGTTTTCCCCACACGCCGAGTAGCGGGGGAGGGGAGACTGTTGGGAGAGTGGATCTACTCGGTCTTAAGAAGCTCCTGCTTTAGACATTTTTACCGTTTAACGTTCAAAGACTTTGGGGGGCTTTGTTGTTAGAAGAACCCCCCGTCCCTGCACAATCCCTTTTGTCAATAATCCGTAGCTTCTAAGTGGATTAACATTCTACCTCATTACAAAGTCTGCTGCATCATCAGAGGATTCCCAAGCCGGAGAGACGTGCAGGAACTTCCCTCAGTCACCACGCTAATTCCCAGCGTTCTCTTCAAAAGCTGGCGGCACAACTTCACTGACAGTTAATCGCCATTGGCTGCTCCACCTGTGCAGATTTTAATCACCATTGGCTGTTCCGCCTGGCAGATTTTAATCGCCATTGGCTGTTCCGCCTGCGCAGATTTTAATCGCCATTGGCTGTTCCGCCTGCGCAGATTTTAAATCGCCATTGGCTGTTCCACCGGTGCAGATTTTAACTAAACGCACAGTCAGCAGCGACTGGGGCTTTCAAGGCTTTGGGTCACTGGTCCGTCATCCTAGTTCCCGACAGAGCTGCTTTCATCTACACCATCAAAACGCAGAAAAATCCACGATCCGGCTTCCTTCCTTTGCCAGAATGGATGAACTCATCTTCAATAAACATTTTTTTTAATCCCTACCACAAGCATAGGTACATTACATAAATGTGCATTCATTTGGACACATGCAGTGTTCACTTCACTAATTATTTTGTTATCAAAAACGAACAAGACTTAACGCCATCAGTGTAAATCCAATTAGCATCCATACACTTTTTTTTAACTCAGCCTTCACTCCGGAGTATCTACAGAGCAGGCAGATGTCTCCCGTATTCCCTCAGGTAAACAACATCTTTTCTCAGGGCTCACGCGTTTAAGGAAACTCGAGTCGAGCTATTTTGGTTTCGTATAGACCGATGCGAACAGAAAATGCAACACGGGGGCTGGGAAGAGCAGGCAGCACACAAAACCAATCTTTCCCGGCAAAAATCTATTTTTTCTCCTCAGCCACAAAGTGTGTCTGAAGATTTCTCCCCTTGCCTGGATCGGAGGAACATAGAAAGCACAAATGGAACACAGGTCCATCAGTATTTTGTAAGCGGCGAGAAGATGAGCTCTCAGTCCCTCCACAACCATAATTTGGCATCGTCGATAGCCAGGTCCATATGAAACCGGACAGCTAATCTTCCTTTGAAACAGAAAGATTTTGCCCCCCCCCACCACATCCCCCTCGGTTTATAAATCAACCAACAACAACTCTGGCTGCCTGCTGAGTGCGTGAGTCTGTAAAGGCGTGCGCCTGAGCACAGACTGAGCACTGCGAGTCAGATTCTGCAGGTTCGGATCCAGCTCATGCCATTTGCCGATAGTGATCGGGAGAGCCCAGCGACGGTGCACAATTGGCCCAGGCTGAGGTGGGAAAATCTGCAGGGGGCGTCTCTTTCGGCTTGTCGCTAACGAGCGTCTCCTATGGGCTTCCAGGCCTTTACTATCAGCTTCCTGCAGGCTTGCAGTACCGTGGAGAGGGATGTGCCTCTCTTCAAATCGGCGCTAAACCTCTCCTGCGGGCTGCATAGCCTGCAGGGTGTAAAAGAGACGGATGGCTTGGATTGAGCAAGCCTGGCTGTGCTCCTCACCTTCCTCACATGGTGACAGGAAGGCGTAGCGTGTTCACCAAGGGGGAAAAAAACACTACAATAATTGGAGATTCCTAATGAAAATTTTCAAAAGGGAAAAGAAAACCATCATTTTTCAAGGGTAACCGCATTTATTTCGATTGTTGCGGTTACCTGCTGGTTTGGCTAAGTGCCTATGGAACTCTGACAGCTAATTTCATTTTGGAACGTGTTGTTGACCGTGTCAACTGTCAAACACTATCTATATTAAATGGAAGATGGTGTGCTGTGAATTGAATAGATGGAAAATATGGATTTCAGTAATAATGTGATCAGTCTAGGGCTTCACAAGGCCAACTCATTTTAATCGGCTGGGAAACCATACCTTGGTGTGCTACCAGAGAAATAGTGATCGCACATATTACCTATTCTGAGTACAACCACTACAATACCACATTTCCTCTTCTAAAAATCACTTCTTCAACTTGGATTACTTTGGAAAACCTACAATCCTTTGTGTAGTTTCAAAGGGAGCCTATTAGGTCCCCGCGCTTTGTAGCTTTGCGTGCAACTAATTGTACTTAATAGTTCTGCAGAGGAGCCAGCCGCATTCAGTGCAGTCTTTGTGTAACCATTACCAACACTTGGAATTTGCATATAAAAAAATGATACGCAAGGTTTTGCATCTGAAGTGGCGAATAAGGAGGGGTTTTAAAGTGATCGTGATTAGCCATTGGACGTCGATCCAGATTCATACCCGCGGCAGTCATAGGCGTCAGCACAGACCATTTCAGCTTTTTTATTGTAGCACGGAGAGAAACTTTTGTTACGTTTTGTTTTTTTATCGGATAACCTTAGATGCAGGTGACAAAGGAAACCTTCTGATGATTAGTGGATTCCTATATTTCAGTCCGACAGCCTTTGAACGTTTTCCTCCACTGAGCAGTATAAGAAGTGATGTGTCAACACATATACGCCATGCAGAGTGCAGAGTGTTGGGTTTAGCTCTAGTGTGCGAGTAAAGAAATTGCATTGCTACAGAATTTGCTACAAATCCCCCCATCTCAATTAAATGGCCATCTCTTTGATAGATCATGCTAGGATGATCAGATACCCATTAATCAATCAACCCAAAACACTGAACAGTTATTTCAGAGAAAACAGGAATGTATGTCTGTCTGCCTGACTACTGTAGAAGACTGAAAATGATTCCTGAAACCTCTGTAGAGAAAGCCCCTGGGACAGAGCATCATACAGCACATATGTCTGAATAGTAGCAGGGCAGGGCAATTTTTTTTAAATTGTGTTTTACAAGACTCAAATACACTGTGACCTCTAAAACTAACTTGCACCAGGTTGACGGGTAAATATATTTAAAAACAAATGTGTCATGGAAAATTAAAGTGATTTGAAGTCTGTTGTATTTAGTTTTTGGTTTTTTTTTTTCCCCCTCTCTTTTCTTTCAGAGACATCACTACCCTACCTAGTCCTGAGCAGAACTGAACGGAAGCACCCTCCTGTCAAGGAGAAAACAATCAATAGGGGAGTTTGTGTGCTGAAGCGATGAAAATAATGGGTATTGTCTCTTTGGCGGAGACAGAGAGAGGCATGGGTCACACGGTCTGTTTGAGTCAATAAAGTATGGGCTGGGTACTGCTTTCCATTTGACAGCTGGGTCCAGAGTACCGAGAACCGATGCTGATATTCATCAGAAAAGGAGGTTAAAAAAAATGGAGGAAGGAAAGATTTACACCAGCCACTATAAAACTCATTAATCACAGAATAGATCAACAGATATATTACCGCAAATCTGGAATACAGGAATACTTCTGCTTCATTTTTTTAAATTGTTTAATTCATATTTTTAAAGAAATAATTTTACTATTTAATTTAGGATGAAACGGTTCTTAAATGGGGCCACTGTCATTCCCGCAAATGAAATTAAATGTACCGCATGTGCACATTTACCACGGTTCACACCCCCGAGGCAGGGTATAACAGAGTTCGGAGTCCATTTTAAGACATACTGATAAAGAACGGATTCAGTGGAGAGGAGCGAGAGGAGCACCCCACCGAACCAGACGGCACCGCCCTGAGTACGGTGCGTGTTCAAACTCGCTTTTCCATTGAAGTCAGATGTTTTAAACCGCCGTTTTTAAATTACGTGATACCGCGTTTGTTTCTTGTTAAAACAAACCACACCATTATTAATTTAGTTTAACTGAAATGCGTGGCTCGACACGCGGCTCGTCTTGGTGTTTTTGGGTCATTGCTAACCTGCGTTGCTAAACCAGAGTTACAATGCTACACAAGTTCTGGACAGTAACATAAACCAAACAGCTACAAGCACCGTTAATTGCTTCATATTTGTATTTCATGAAGTAAATTATCAAAGTGCCTTTTATAATAATAAAACCTTTAGAAATGTTTAACCCTATGCAGGGGAACAAAAAACTATATTGCCAGAACATTATTGCCACTGGAAATGAGGAGGATGCAGGCCTCGTAGCTCATTGGCCAATTTCATCACCATCGCTAGCTCACAAACTCCCTAATCTGATAATACTGGCTAGCTGACACAGGCTAGCTGACAGCCACAGCCTCTTCAGCCATGTGGCGGCCTCAGCTGTAACAACCTTCTCAATGATCTGGCAAAAGTCGGCCGGCATATTTTAAGGAATCGAGGCCTAGGTGGATTATGGCACCAGGCCTGGTCTTTGTACTGGCCGGGAGCGAGAGATTTAAAGCTCGTACAGAAATTAATTTGGAAAAAAACAACAACCATGAATCAGTTGTAGGATTAGGCCAGGCTTGGATTTGAACAGGGGGCTGTCCCCTGTCATGTGATCGCCATTTAGCGGTCTCTGCTACTTCTCAACATGATGCAATTCCTGGGCTCTGGTACATGGCAGAATCAGATCGCTTTTAAAACATACTAGTATTCCTCAGAGAAACTTGCCAGACAGATTTACAGGGGCATTGCTGAGGGCAGGGGGAGCTGTCGTGTTAGAGACAGGACGTAGGGTGTGTTAGGGAGGAGACAGGACGGCAGGCGTGTTATGGAGGAGACAGGATGCAGGGCGTGTTATGGAGGAGAACAGGATGCAGGGCGTGTTAGGGAGGAGACGGGATGGCAGGGCGTGTTATGGAGGAGACAGGACGGCAGGCGTGTTAGGGAGGAGACAGGATGGCGGGCGTGTTATGGAGGAGACAGGATGGCAGGGCGTGTTATGGAGGAGACAGGATGGCAGGGCGTGTTATGGAGGAGACAGGATGGCAGGGCGTGTTAGGGAGGAGACAGGATGCAGGGCGTGTTATGGAGGAGACAGGATGCAGGGCGTGTTATGGAGGAGACAGGATGGCAGGGCGTGTTAGGGAGGAGACAGGATGCAGGGCGTTACCTTCGAGCGGAAGGGCTCTGGGAAGCCGCCGTGGGGG
>JAOVYW010000002.1:6623814-6644350 GCA_025775045.1 Hiodon tergisus | reverse complement strand
CACACACACACACTCCTCCTACAGCACCAGTCTGCTCACACACACACACTCCTCCTACAGCACCAGTCTGCTCACACTCACATACACACACACACACACACACACACTCCTCCTGCAGCACCAGTCTGCTCACACACACACACACACACTCCTCCTACAGCACCAGTCTGCTCACACACACACACTCCTCCTACAGCACCAGTCTGCTCACACACACACACACCCATCCACCCCTGCAGCACCAGTTTGCACACAGACACACGCTACAGCACCAGCTCAAAAACACACACAAAACTTCCATTCCACTCAGAGTAAGATCCCCACACAATTTTAAAACGCATACACACGCACACACACACACACACAAACTGTCTGATTAGAACACTAAAATAGTAAAAGCCAATTAAAAATTTCAGAAAAATCATAACAAATTTGAGATTTTTCCATTAATGTACTGATAAGCCTTAATAAGCACCCTGTCAGTGAACTTTATTTTCCTTTGTACCTTGAATCATAGGTTTGTTTATCTAACAGATTTTGTTCATGTAAATTCTGTTTTGTTAGTATTTCATTAGAAAAAAATTGTTTTTAAATAAAGTATTGAATTGTCACCGATTTCAATAGCTCATTTTGGCCACAAGGTGTCACTAGGAGAGAGTACAGCAGAGAGCAAGTTAGAGCGAGCCAGAAACTGATATGTCTGTCGAAATAAGAGGCGCCCAGCCAAACACCTAGACACTTTCCGGGGGAGGGGGGGGGGTGTACCAAAAGAGAGATAACCAAAATCGGATGAGATAAAAAAGAGCGAGGTGATTAAAGGATAACTGAGGATCATCCCTCCATCCTCCCCGGGCAGGAACACATCCCGCCCTGCAGTGTTTCTCTGGCTCCCCGTCTTCCTCACACTGGCTCTGCGTGTGTGGAGGGGCTGTGTTTGGAGATGCTGGTGTGTAAAGAGGGGGACAGGAACACGGTGCAGTACGCGGGTGAGTGTGTTTGGGGGGCAGGGTGGCATCTGCACATTAGCATGCAGCAGGCGTGTGTCGTTGCTCTCTCCGACGCCTCTCCCTCTCCTGCTCTCTCCACTGTCCAGGACAATTATGCCATCAACACACTCCAGCCAGAGAGAGGATAATTGCAAGCCTAAAGTGTGCCTGCATGTGCGAGTGTGTGTGCATGTGTATTGTTTGTGTGCCTGAATATGACTGTGTATATAAACTAAGGCCCTCTTTGTGCGCCAGCCGTGCACGTGTGCTTTCAGCAACGTGTAGATTAACCAAATGGACTACTTCTGTGTGTGTGTGTGTGTGTGTGTGTGTGTGTGCGCGACTCATGTTCTCCACCGGCAGGAACCACTCTGTAGAGTCAATGTAGAGTAGCTGTTTGCTATGCTAATTGGGCTCTGAGATGCTCTGTAATAAACTTGGGCGTACAAACACTCCTTGACACAATGAGCTGCCTAATAGACTGACGCAAATGTTGCTAGGCCCTCAGGGTTACTTTATTATAAGCATATTTCTAGCTACATAGGAATATGTACATTATACGTTCCCTTCCCCCTGCTTCATCCCCAGGCTGCCAGCTCGTTTAATTGCAGGTATAGGTATAGGAATGGACAAGGAACACAGACATATCCATTCCCTACTTTCCCAATCGTCTGCCTTTCGTTTATGCTCTCTGTCTGTTATACATATCCTCTCATTCACTCTCTCGCTCTCTCTCTCTATATATATATATATATATCCACTCACCTCCCCTTCTGTCACCTTGCCCGGGGCTGTGCGAGTGCGCTCGGCCTCTCTAAAGAGAATCAATGGACAAACACTTTTGCTGCCCATCAGTCCCCTGATGCCAGCCTGCCTATCGCCCCCCCCCCCAGCTCTCTTAGACGCCATATTTTGCGTGGAAACAAATTCCGTTGTTGTGTTCCCAGGGGAGGACGACTGTGGCCAAATTTGGGGACCAGGTCTAAAACAAACAGCACAAGTTCTGTGTAAGCAATAAACAAGGCCATTCACAAAATTAAGCAGCGAACAACCAATGACTTCGGAGGCACGAAACGCTTCACTATGGTGCCAATGAAACCCCAGCAGGTTGCTCTTTTTAGATAGTCACCTGACCAACCACAGGCTAATTAGTCAGGTGACTCTGCCAATGGTGCGACATTTTGGCAAGTGAAATGTTGGAAGGAACGAGATTCCATTCTCTTCTATAGAATACCCGACAGATTCTCCCTCTCTCTTTTTTAGAAAGTTATTCAGTATCCTTGCATTAATACATTGACTCTTATTTGCTGCTTCTATGTTATAAAACAATAGAAGTAAGAATCCAAATTACAATTACATCCAAAGTTTCATACCTATTCTCTGCAGTAACTTTTTTTTCTATCCTACATTAAGGGCTAACTTCAAAGCTTTTAAACTACCATACAGAACCCCAAAGGTCTCATTTGCTTTCTACTGAGGTGCTGAGTTTAAATAGTTGATTATACTGAAATGCTAATTGCCCCCTACAGCAATACATATGGGTAAAGTAGACAAAATAGTTTTGTATGCCGTGTCGTTTCTTTAACAGAAGATTTAGACACGTGCCAGAGGGCTATGTTTGTCTTCCTTTCTATTGGTCCATTCACCTCAGGCTTTAAAAAAAAAAAAAGGCTTTTGTAACATTCCATGTTTCCATAACAACGTGAACACCTTTTTCCGTTATTGCGGTTGTTTTTAGATGGAGGGATATTGCAGTGAAGTGGTTGAGAACGAGGGAGGGCATGAGTGGACGAGGGGAGATTGAAAGCACACAGGGACAGGAGAGCGAAGGAGAGAGAGAGTGGAGTGGAAGTGTGTGTTCGGGTGTTGTTTTGAGGAAGAGGGAAAAAAGGGTCAAGGGATACCTGATAAATTGGTAAATTTCCACTGGAGCTGACAAGAATATTTTGTTGAAAAATTAGTGCCACCCTGTTTTCTCTATATATATCTCAGATCACACATGAACTGCGACATGATTTAAAAAAACTTCCCAAAATTATTTGTCTTTTGTTGCAACAAATATTGGCTTTTAGTTTAATAACAAAATGGCAACCAATGATTATAGATACTTGTATAACCAGAGAACGCACTGTATATCACACACTGTCATGGTTTGTCTGCACCTAGTGAATGGGTAGAGGCCTGTTTTTCGATTAGAGGGCATGGGTAGCAGCCTGTATTTCAATTAGGGGCATGGATAGCGGCCTGTTTTTCAAGGAGAGGGCATGGGTAGAGGCCTGTATTTCGGTTACAGGAACAAGGAGGCACCATTTCCAGTATACCTGCGTTATTCATAATTTTCCTTCCGATTTGGATGTGGGATTAATGTTAGTTTTTTTAAATGCTGTTCCACAAAGAGTGTCTTGTGTTTTTCTTTTCTTTTGAGGACCAAGTTCACATTTACCATATAATTTTTATCAAACCTGTGTGTCCTGTCCATGTTCTGGTAATAGAAATGTATCTTTGTATCTCTGCACCTTCTAGGCCTACACACTTTACTGATGGATAGCTTTTATAGATTCTGTGTCATCAGATTGGAGAGGTATGTGGGATGGACCACTCCTGGTATCCACAGTGCCACCCTCTGCCATGCTCAATGTTATTGCAGATACGATATGGTACATTTATAGGGTTTTACATGTTAACCTACTTGTCTGTTTTAGTATTTATCCGTCCACCCTGTGTGTGTGCGAGTTCTCAGAGGACAATGTTGACATTGACGAACATATCACCAGATTTAAAAAATAGTTTCTATTTACATTGCTTAGTCAATGCAAAAGAAGTATAACATGGCCTATTATAATATTGTTGTATCAATATTTTTATTATTGTACCACTAATTTACTATACTGAGCATCAGACTTAAAGCCCACTGTAGTGGGCCTTCATGCAGGGAAAGAAATGCTTGCATTTGCAGGTATAAAATATAATTATTTGAACGAATTAAAATAAAAGAACGTGGCTTTATTTAGTGCAGGCAAGGACTCATATTTATAACAGGTTATAACTTCTTGGTCATGAATAAATAGAAAATCAATAGAAATACACCAAAGTCTAATTGTTTTGTATATTGAACGAAAATAAGTTTTATTTTTTTTATTTTGGGGGGGGGGGGGTAAACTTCTACTAACTAATCAAACTTTTTTCTTGAAACGAATTAATTAATAAATAATTATTAAAATAAAATAATAATTAATAATGAACTTAACTGGAATCATGGACAGTTGCAGCAATGCATACAAAACATCCACCACGTTCGCGAAGAAAACCAATAACGTTAGACATTGCGGACCTAGTTTATTCTGATTGGTCACTGCGGTCAGGCCGGTTCGATGCCCCACGTGGAGGTGGGTGGTGGTTCTCAGCGTGAGTGACGTTGTGGGCGAAGAGGGGGGTGATCGCTGGGGGAGGGGCAGCCCTCGCACCTAAACGCCCACCGTGCAATTAGAGCTCGATAGACAGAAAGACGATGGGAGATAGCAATAACAGGAAATTCGGACAGCGTTTTCCGCATCGATGCCCACTAATGCTGACCGCACGGAACCAAGAACGATGAAAACATAGTGAGGAATCAGAACGAAAAGCAGTAACCGAAGGAAATAATCATACGTCGCGGATCGAGTAAGTTTCCAAAATACTTTTCAAATATATAAATTTTAAAATATCCATCTGTCTTTTGGTCTGTAAGTTCGGACACCTATCTGCGCCACCAGTAGCATGTTAACAGCGGCTGAAGGTTCATCTGTCAGTCAAAAGCGTTCAGAGTTTTTGGGGGAGAACAGATGCCTCGTGGCAGAAACACATATAATCCCAACTAAACAACTCAAAATCTCAAAATGTTCTGGTTCAGTTGTCATTTAACTATGGTTTTGATGTATCTTTTCAGTTTTATCGTGTTGTGTCCATCTTCGTAAAATTTTTAACGGTTTCACTAAATTAATAATCGCAGGTAAGTATGTGATAAAAATGTATAAAAGATGACGTTTGAATAATTGATAGCCACCTATTTATAGATTGGATTACTGCGCTCATTTTGTAACGGAATTACTCCATCTGCTGCATACCCCGTCTCTGCATAAAAAGCGCTACTAGTAATAGACGTGAGTGATCTATTGATTATTAGTAGCGTGTACACTGATTTTTTGAAGATTGACCTGCAGCCTGTGTAAGTGACGGCATTCACATTAATTGTTTACGCAAGTCTAGGATATGTTTGACGTAATTAAATCATAATGTCATGTTAACAGACTTTGTATTTTCCTCCAAAAATAAAACACCTGTTAGCTCACTGGCACCCGGCGAATGCCAGACAAAGCCATTCAAAGCAAACGTGCCAAAACCGCCCGCATTGTTTTTAATAATAATTACGTAGTCATTTTCGAAAACTTCTTCGTCCGTCCGTTTCGGCGCTTACGTCTCAAGACCGTAAATTCGAAAGTTCTAAGTTACGTGCAGATCAGACAACATATGCCCACGTCTGTGTAGCCCGACCAGGTTAGAATAGGAAGCTATTACTGACAGTTTAACCGGAAAAGAGGCGGAAGCGTCTAAATACACCCTAGTTCGGATGGAATACCGTTGTCGTATCTACATTTTTTTTGTGAAGGTTTCAGGTAAAATCAGTATTGTAATCATCAAATAAATTATGAGAAAATGTATTCACTATTATAATTATTAAATATTATTGCCACCCTGTGGTGTTTACCCCTTTCTACATATACATTACACTATAATTGTGCCTGGTCGTCAAATTATATATATATATATATTCCGACATATATATATAATTTCCTCAAGTACAATTATTTGCTGTAGAGTGATAGAGTGATATGCGTCTGCCTGTGCACATGCAATTGCCTGCGTCGGGATCAGTTTCATATTGAGTGTGTGGGTTTGTCAGGGGCTGGGCTGCTCCCCTGGCTTTGTTGTGTGTGTGTGTGTGTGTGTGTGTGTGTGGTGGGGTAGTAAACAACCTGAATAAACATTAGTACAGCTGTGGGTTGACTGATAACGGAGGCGCGACCGAGAGGAAGGCGGGGGGACAAAAGAGGAAGACGAGCAGTGGTGTACTCACATACAGACCTGGTGGGAGATCCTGTATTGACAATAACATCGCCATTAGTCATAGTGGATGTGATTGTAGCAATATTTAAGTATTTATTTGCTGTGTGTCGTAATCATCGTTATTATGTCAATACTCACCAACAGTGTCTCTTTGTCCTTATGCCAGTACTCACCAATGGTGTCTCTCTGTCCTTATGCGAATACTCACCAATGGTGGTTCTCTGTGTCCTTATGCCAATTCTCATCAACGGTGTCTCTTTGACGGCCTCTGTCTTCTTTCTGTCTTCAAAGGAAAATTAATTGTGTGAGGGTGAAGAATAAGTTGAAGGGCTAATGGATTCCCTTTCTGATCCCTTTGGACAACATCCCTCTCAAAGCTACCCTTACGGGCTATACAGCAGCCCCCCTGGGGCTGCCCCCTCGGCACATCGCTACCCGGGTGGTCACCCCCTCTCCTGTCCCATCATGTCCCACCTCCTGCACTCCTGTGGCCCGCAGCACAGCGACTTTGGGGAGCTGGGCTCTGACAGGGAGGACGAGGAGGATGAGGAGGAGGCTGCTGGATTCCCTGCCCCTCCCAAGCCCCCTCAGTTCCGACTCCCTTCCCAGGAGAAGAGGGAGCCTACCCTGGAGACCGCTGCGTGGCCGCAGGTGCTGGTCGGGACGAAGAGGCCACGCATAGAGGGCCTTGCTGGGGGACACACACGAGTGGAGCGAGAGAAGGGAGATGACAGTGGTCCCAACAGTGAGAGAAGGAGAGCAGGCCCACAGGGGTGGAGAGGGGGCCGGGAGGGGAGACTCCGGCAGAGGCAGGAGCTGAAGGCCCAGCTGCAAGAGACGAGAGGAAGACTGTTGGCCCTGCAGGAGAGGGTGTTGCGGGCGTGTGGGCGGCAGAGGGAGGAGGAGGAGGAGGAGGAGGGCCAGAGGAGCACTGAAAGAGCGGGGGTAGTGACGTTTTCAGACAGAGAGGAGGGGAGCGACCGTGGGGGTGTTCTCTTTGGGAAGCGCCCCCGACTTCAGGCTGCCGATGGGACGTCCGGCCGGGGCACTGATGGGAGCTGGCGCAGCAGTGACTGTGGTTTACCAGAGGACACACTGAGCGGAGGCGGGGTGTGGCTGGGCTGTGGTATGGTGAGGGGGGAGTGGGAGGTCGCTGGGGGGAACCAGGGGGGTGAGAAATTTGTCCAGGCACTAAAGCAGGAGCTGGGCAGTGCTGTGGCGAGGGTCATTGACCGCGTCATTCGCCTCTACGCCCCGAATGTGTCCCCCCCTGCGACGGACCCGGTCCCCGCCGAAGGAGCGGGGCCGAAGCAGGTGCCCAGGGCCGGGGGAAGCAAGGCCCACCCCTCCCTTCAGCAGTTGGAAGCCATACCCTTGGTCACAAAGAGGCCAGATGAGAAAAAGTTTCCCCACAACCAGAACAGCCGTCAAAATCCGCTGCTCGCCCCGCTGAATCCGGGGTTACCCCACCTATCGCACGCCCACGTCCCCGCCCTCCTGCCTCCCTCGTACCCCCCGGCCCCGCCTCCCTTGCCCCTCCCACTCCTGCAGTACACCATGCAGCACCTGTTTGCCCGCTCCCTGTCGAATATGCCTCTCCACAAGGACTGTCTCTCCCCCGACACCTTCCTGGATTTCCGCCCCCACACCCCTTCCTTTCCTCCCCTCCCGCTGCTGGGGCAGCTGGACGCCCCCCTCCCGTCGTCAGAGAGGGATGGGGGCATGAGGGGGGCAGCTGGAGGGCCAGTCGGCACATACCCAGATGGAGGGGATTCCTCTCTCTATCTTCCTGGAGGGTCGATATCCTTTAATCCGGACCCATGGGGATGCACACACGCAGACTCACACTCACTCACACACACACACACACACACACACACACACACACACACACACGCCCGGTAGATGGACATACACACAGAGATACTCACACAGAGGTAGACAGATACTTACTAAGACACAAAGAAGTAGACAGCTATTCACACGCACACATAGAGGTAGACAGATACTCACACGCACACACAAAAGTAAACAGATACTCATACAGACACAGAAAGGTAGACAACGTCTCACACAGGCACCCAATATGAAAAAAATCAAAGACCGATATATAGAAAATAACAATGAGACATTCACACAAGCAGCGTAAAACCTTGGCAGAGACACACACACACACACACACACACACACAGTGCTGGTAGAAAAACTCAGAGGAGAGGAATAAGTAAAACAGCTCTAGGTCAGAGAGAGAAAGATAGCGAGCGAGGAGATTTAGGAAAATAAGATGAGGAAACGAGGGTTGCCAACACAGCATTGTGACTGAATACACATCTTTAAGGGAATAGAGGAGACAAGACAGCCAGACACATGTCCAAACAGAGAAGGCAGGGCAGACAAAAAGACAGCGGTGTTATCTGTTCTTCTCACACACAAATCTGCCAGGGAATTCTGTATGTGTGTGTGTGTGTGTGTGTGTGAGGGGGAGGGGAATGAAGGACACCGGTGTGTGTGTATGTTGTAGGTTGGGAAATGTGGTCAATACTATGTGCAAGTGTGTCTGTTTGGCTGGTGCTGGACAGTGTGTGAGGCCAAGTACGGGACAAAGACTGGACATTTGTTTTGTGTGCATGTGCGTGCGTGAGGTGATGAATGCCCTTAACTACCCCAACTCTCAGGAGGGTCTGTCTCCCTGCCACCTGAAGAAGGCCAAGCTAATGTTCTTCTACACACGCTACCCCAGCTCCAACACCCTCAAGACCTATTTCCCAGATGTGAAGGTACTGTCACCCCCCCAGAAACCTCAAAGCAATGCTTCATCTTCATCTACTTTTTTGCAGGATGTTAAGTTTTCCAGGACACATTTAACATTTTTGAACAAGGGAATGCACAAATACACCTAAACTGAAGAGGAAGGGGAGGTGAACTCACAGACACTGGGATTCCTTAGGGACTCTGGTGCTGGACCGGAATGTTACGGTCACTCTGGTGTTTCCCGTCCTTTCCTCCCCAGTTCAATCGCTGCATCACCTCCCAGCTCATCAAGTGGTTCAGTAACTTCCGGGAGTTCTTCTATATCCAAATGGAGCGATTCGCCAGACAGGCAGCGAGGGAGGGCGTGGCCGGGCGCGGGGGCGTGGTGCTGCGGCTGGGCCGGGATTCTGAGCTGTACCGCATCCTCAACCTGCACTACAACAAGAGCAATGATTACCAGGTGCGTGTGCCGTTTTTTTGTGTGTTCCTGTCTTTGTGAGTGTCTCTCTGCGTGTCTGTGTACCTGTGTGTGACCATTTCTTTTCACTTCACATCTCACGTCTGCCTGTCTGGACGGTTGTTAGTCTCTCACCCTCGCTCAGGTGTGTGAATGACGGCTATTCTCGCCTCAGGTCCCCGACAGGTTTGTGGAAGTTTCCGAGCTGGCCCTCAGCGAGTTCCTCAGTGCCATTCAGGCAGGTCGCGACACTGACCCCTGCTGGAAGAAATCCATATACAAGATCATCTGCAAGCTGGACAGCCCAGTACCAGACAGCTTCCGCCTACCAGGCTGTCCAATTGGCATGCCCGGCACAGTGTGACAGCGTTACTCTCACGCAAACACACACAGCGGACACTGACACTGAGAATACACACACACATAGCAGATACACCAACCGCATGCACGATACACACTGCAAATACTGACAAAGCATTAGCTTCTGTACTACATTCTCCCACCTCTATCACACATCATACATGCACAATATAAGCAGAGGAACAAAGAAGAGGAACATAGCCTAAATTCCAGCCCACTTTGTCTCTGGCTGCCCTCCTAATGCACACAACTGCACAGCAAAGTCAGAACCCAATATATTACTCGGTGCCAAACTAACTAAGATCAAAGAGCACATGCAGTCAAAAGAGAAACTATAACGCAATGCATGAAACATACACCCATGCCATAATCGAGATACACTTGGTAGGCAAGGGACATCTTAACCAAGATACACTTGGTAAGCAATAGTTGGGACTTCAAAATGTCACCAGTTTTCTGGCTCTTTTGTTGCACATATATCCTGCTGACTGTCAATCCTGGCACTGTATTCTGAATTTTTTTTAATACAAGAAGACGCTCTGGGTTTATATTTTTCACAGACAACTGTGAAAGCAATTTAACATGCAGAATCTGGAGTTGACTCTGAGTTGGCTGTACGAGGCAGCGCCGTCATGTTCCTGCCCCTGCACGGTAGTCCAAATCGGGGGGGGGGGGGGGCTGGGGAGGAGTGGGTGCGGCTCGTGTTAGGGGCGCTGTTTTTTTTTTGTAGCTCTTCTTCCTCTTGGTGGACAAGAGACAAGCCTTGAATATTGTCGGTTTAAAGCCCAACGCAGGAAGCTATTGTTGTACACCCCTCGACCCCCTCCCTGAGTTAAGTAAAGCCAGGTTATAAATAATGATCACCAGAACTGACCAAGATGTTAGAGGTATGATGTCAGGCCCATGCACTGGTGCACGCATGGCTGTTGGGGATGAGAAGGCAAGGAAGGAGACTTTATGACTACAGTCGCCCAGGACCGCTTCATCAGGTCCCTGACACACATCAGTGTTTGGTTTTCCTACGCAACCAGCCAGAACCCTACATGACGAGGAGGCAACTAATGGCACAAGCGTAGTTTTCATTTCATTGTGGAGTACACAGCAAAGACAGGTTTCTGTGAGCCAGGTGTTTGTTGCGAATGTCGGACTCCCACACCTTACCCCACCCTGAAGAGCCGTGGGGAAGAAATGCTTGAAGGTGTTATACTACATGTCTACCGTTTGTAATTTAAGTTTGCAAGTATCTGTTTGTTAAGCTTTTTGTTGCTTTAGAAACACCTATTCCTGGTGCGTCAGCTACATTTATAAAAAAAGAAAAAGTAATTTGGTCCGTAGGAACATAAATATATAATTCTGTTACAGCAAACTTCTATAAGCATATATTTCTATTAAAAGTTTGTGACTGTGAGTTATGGCGTAATCCCTGTTCTCAGAATTTCTATAGTCTTTCCGTGGCTTGTTTTTTAATGTATTGGGTGTCCAGAAAAATTTTTACTTTACAAATCCTGGTCCTGAAGCCCCCGCCCTCCCTGTTTATGCTTATTTCTTTGCAACAACCAAGCTATTATTTTGGACTGTTAATTGGATATGGGGTCTGGATTTAACATCTTTTGACAGAGACCTGCAGTAAAAGTTTGGAACAAAACTGTTGTTGGATATGTGTGTTTGCCAATGAAATATTAAGTAATGGTATTTTATTACTTTTAAATTTGTGTTTTACCAATTCAAGTATAATTGGCAATTTAACAATTGTTTTACCAGGCTCCGAGTCAATTAACAATTATTGCCAATTAACTTTTACTTTAAATTTTCTCAAGGTACAAATTAACAAAATTAAAAGCGTAGGTGTTCATTTACATGCACACCGAACCGCCAGTTACAGTGGATTCCAGCAGATGGCGGTATTCATTTATGTTGTCAATTATTATTAATTTTATAAATACTGCAACTTCGCAGACGCTCTTATTACAACGTTACTTACCGTAAGAGCAAAGTAGTAGCAACTAACTAGTTACCAACAAGGAAGCCTTTATGAAATAAAAATGTAAAGCCTATATCAACCCACTAACAACCACCCAAGTCGTATTTACTTGTGTACGACGCTCTTATCCCGAGCGTCGTACACATCAGTTCAAATGGTAAAAAATAAAAAAGTGCGATGCATAGACCAAGCCACAATGTCCAACGGTTAAAGTGCTTTTAAGTCACTGGACCCCTCCAATGTGTGGTCTAGTCTATCGTTGATTCAGAGGACCATGAAAACAAAAAAGTGTTTTAAAGTGTTAAGCTAATCATCAATTTAATGGGACATTCAATTGGCGAGTAACCAAGAATTAAACGCTAGTTAAAAACGCGCGTGCAAGGTTCTACAAACAAATTGCTCTCACACACATTCATGCCATTTAAATATTTCGACATATTTATCTGATTTATGCTCTACATCCAAATTATCTAACGAAAAAAGAACTGGATACATGTCAAATCTTGAACACGCATTAACGCGCGTTACACTTACAGACTGTGTTTACGAGTGCGCGCCCGTGTGAGTCCGACGAAGCCAACAATGGCGCTACCTTGGCTGCTACTTCTGGAGCTCGTACTTTACGGGACTTGTTTCGTCTGCGGAATCATCGCCGCCGCCCTGCTCACGGTCACACAGGTAACACCGAAAACGTAGTGCCTTCAAATTTATGCGTCGTAACTTTCCAACTGTTATTGCGATTTTGTCTCGACTGCACTTAATTTGGTCATTACGACTCAGTCCTTTACTTTTCTACGCTGTCAATTTACTTAAAGTATTTTGCTTGTGAAAGTATGGACGGTTTCTATTTTAAAGTAATTGCGCTTTCTTTTATACGATTTTAGTCTCCCCAGCTGTAACGAATCACGGCATTTAGAGTTTTCTCAACTTAAACCACTTAAAAGTTAATAAACCACGATGGGAGGTGTAGCCTAATACTTTATCTTTGAGCACCTTGGTTTATTGGTAATGTTGGTAAAATGTAATTTTAAAATAAATATTTACCGTTAATTTCATTCATTAAAAAAACGGTGTTAGCTACCATGCTCACAATGAGGCAAAAATTGACGCGAGTTGTCATATGATTGCACGTACCAACGAAGGGGATTTCCGGCTTTTTAAAAGAGAAATTCTTGCGTGAAACTAATTTAATTTAAAGAACGTGTTTATTTAAGCGCCCTCTGTGAACAAGCGAGGTTAACTACAAAAAAAAAAACAAATCGAAAACGTAGCGCACATGCAAATTTTAAGTGATATGGAGGGTCAAGAGAAAGTTAGAGAGGGAAGCAGTCAGTGTTTTTAAGTGTTCCCACTTCAGTCATATGACCGCGTGACTTCTCGTTTCCAATTAAATGTGTATCTTGGAGTCAGTTGAGCTTCAGAACGTTAAATTCGTGTGCTTTCAACCAGCAGTTTAAAAGTCCTGCAAGCCCAGGCTGAAGGTGTATTGACCCAACCTCTCAATTTAATTAGGCGTGATTGAGATCTGATTGAGAACCCAGTGTTAGAATTACATAGGTCTCAGTTTGACATTGATATTTATCTTCATTAAGTAATTTAATGTTTTTTTTGTAAAAAAGTGCAAATTTACCTGACAAAAATCATAGGTGTCTTTTTAAAATTACCAGTACATATAACGTGTATCATTAATTATGTCATTAATATGATGGTGACCAGGAATAGTGAGTATCTTTGCTCCAGAACAGTACTAATGTAATCAAAGACTGAAGAACAAGATCTGAATCTGCTGCTGTATTCATTTAACCTCTATTGAGACTGGTTTCTACAGTAATTAAACTCCAATATCCAGCATGAATCATGTGTGAGTTTCAAATTTCTGACCACCGCAGGGGTAATATTAGCTAGGTGTATCACGGGGGTTCCCAATTCTGCACCTGAGGGACCCCTGTCTTTTTGTAAGCCGGTGAAACTTAACATTCAGAGAAAATAAAGTTGAACTTAAATGAGGGCTGTAAATAAGTAGCCTTATGACTGTCCATTCTTTCTTTACATCGATTAGCCATGTAAAAGTTTAGTCATCTGATCAAGTCTAACTCTTTGTCAGGTTTTACACCTGGTAAAGCCCCTTTGTCCAAAGTCGTAGACCTGTCTAAGTCATAGCACCAGTTTGTGTTCACCTGTCTAAATCATAGTGTGAGTAACAGCATGTGCGTTGCAGGGGGAGTTCGCCGGCAAGTGCATGCTATATGGCACCGTCACCTACAACAAGACGACCCAGTCCCTGGGGCTGGCCACCTCCAGCCCCTCCTCCCTTTGCTACTTCCTATTGGTCATCTCCGTCTGCGTGGCTGTGTACTGCTTCTCCCTCACTCTCTACTGGATCTACAGCAGCTGTATGGAACAGGAAGTCAGGAGGTGAGAAGTCAAGCGTCATTTTCATTTTTGTGTTTTTTCCCTCCTGTCGGCGACTGCAGGTGACGACATTTTTGGGCTAATGTTTATCTGTCAGGCAGCCAGAACACTAATGGCTGTCAATAGAGATTCAGAGTTAGGGGGAAAGTTTTTAAACTACAGATCAATGAGAAAATCATTGCTATTGGCATACATACCTTATGAGTTTCACTGGTAGCCTCCCGTGTGGCTCAGTCAGTCAAGGCACTGGCCCAAGACCGGACTGAGCCCTGTGAGCCTGATTTTGCAGGTTCAAACCTGTTGGTGTCATTTACTGATTGTGCCCTGGCCAGCACAATTGGTTGGCAGGAAGTTGCCCGGGGTGGGGTTGGTGAAATTGGCAGGGCCTGTCAGGTGCCTGCAAGCTGGCAGTACTACCGTGAAGGGTGTGGCTTCTCCTCAGGTTAGTGCTGAACCTCTCGTGTTGCCTGCAGAGTGTAGAAGAGACAGGTGGTAAATCATGGTGCGGTCTGACATGTCACGGGACTGTCATGAAGATTCAGTCTGATGAATTTTGACACTAACAGGAATTCGTCTGGCTTTGACTTTTGCTCCTTCCTAGGAATCGATTGTGGATGAACATGACTCTCGTGGTATGTGGGGTCTACCTGTTCTTCCTGCTTGTGTCTGGGTGTGTCCTGAAGGTCGGGAGAGACCAACTTTGCGACTCCATAATCAAAATGGCAACCTTGAAAAGGTAAGAGGTGTAACGACTGCAGCCGTCTCGACCGCATCCGAGTGAGATTAGGATGGTGTTCTCATCGTTCTGTTCCCAGCTGAAGAACAGCGTGGCGCTACTGCGCTATCCTACAGCCAGGCTGATCTAACTCGATTGAAACCGCTTCTGGTCTTGTTTGAGTTATGTTCGCATTGAGCAATCTGAGGTCAGGGGGAACTTACTATTTTATAGGGTGGTTTATCCCTCTGGGCCAGGTCATCATGTGATCACAAAGCAGGGCTAAAATGTGTTGGGAGGGGGCCAACCCTGAATGTTTCACCTATTCTTAAAGGGGCCCTGATAAATCTTACCCCCCACTAACGTTCCTGCCGTGACCCCACCACAACACAAAAAAATGCATTGTTCCATCCCAGGGTATATAAACGAAATAAACAAAAATATAGAGCTCACTGCCATTGATTAAGATCTTTCATTGGCCTGAATTGTAGGGCTCTTTTTAACCATGCCGGCTGAATAGAACCGAGATTAGGGGTTTGTCTGTGAGGAGTCCCAGCAAAGCTAACTTTGGCCCGTGTCCTGTAGCTTCGGATGCACAGAGTTACGGTCACATGTTGGGTTTCCCCTCCCCCCGTTTGGGTAACCTATCTGTCTTCATTCTCATCCCTGTCCCCTCTTACTCTGCTAGTTTGTGCCTCAGCTCCTCCCCTGCTGGTAAGTTTCCATACGCGCTGATTACACACGTTTCCTGGATTTCCCTGTTAGCTTCGGAATAAGGGCCAGTAGTTTTCGTCTGAGTTTTCTGCGCAGTTCGTTCTAATTGGCCCACACATTTAACGGCTGCTAATCAATTGGCTCAGAAGGGGAATGCTTGGATCGCTTGTTGCGGCGATGAAGGGGATAAGGCT
This sequence comes from Hiodon tergisus, assembly GCA_025775045.1. NCBI lineage: Eukaryota > Metazoa > Chordata > Actinopteri > Hiodontiformes > Hiodontidae > Hiodon > Hiodon tergisus. Next base: position 6,628,677 of record JAOVYW010000002.1, on the reverse strand, counting down.
TCCTTTAGCTTGCTCACTTACTCCATCGGTAAATAACCAGCCATGTCAACAGATGTATCCATGTAAAATTGTAAGCTTTGAAGTATAACTGCAGTGTGAGATGGTTTAAATAAAAGCGTGTGCTAAGCTACTAATAAACTACAAGGTGAATGCCAACCAAGACTAGCAATGTCAGCTCGTGTAGTTTTACTGTGAGAAAACCCAACAGTGTGTGATGTGTTGTGATGCAGTTGCGTGGAGGCCCAGAATAAGACGTGGGTCAGCCCTGTCAGTGGGAAACAGTTCTACAACAACCTGCACAGTGCAGAGGTCAGTGCAGCTCCTGTCAGCCCACGTCGTACGACACGTCCTTCATGAGACGTCTAACTACACATGCAGGTTCAAATCACATGCTGTATATATGACTCAGTTTGCTTACTCCTGTTTTTAAATTTTTTCTTCTTCTCTGAATTCCATTCTTTCTCTTCCGTTCTCTCTGTCTCTGTCTTTGTGTCTCCTGTGGCCTTCAGACATCGGTGTGGGTGAACTTCTTCTTCTGGATATTGATTTCGGCGGTGGTGATCGCGCAGAGGCGCCAAGGATCAGCGGTTAGGGCTGGAGGGGAGCAGGCCAGTGGGAGCTCATCAGAAACAGAACCCATCCTAAACCGGCCTTCTAGGCCCCAGTGATACCCCACCCCACCACCACCACCACCACCACACACGATGACCAGCCGCCTGCTGCACTCCTCAGTTTAAAATTTTTTTTTTTTTTTTTTATGTATTCCAAATTTTTTAATTTGGAGTCTCCAATTATGCTAATGCATTACTGCTTGTTGCTATGACTCCTGCGGTCACACAGGGCAGGATGAGGAAGTATGACTGGTCACCATCAGGGGGTCTCTATGCCCCACAGTCTACACACCCTACAGGTTTGGCGCTGATTAGGCGCGAGGCACACCCCTCTGCATGGCACTGTCAACCTGCAGTCCCCCATTCTCAAAGCTGGCTGGAGAGGTTGCCTTCCAATCCCCAAGCTGCGTTCCCTGTGGTCGTTAATGAAAACTGTTTCAGTGGCGTATACAGGAGATGATCCGTGATGAAATCCTACTGTTTTGTGTTACTGAAAAATTTATACTGATGTTGCCCAGTGAAAGAGAGGTATACACACACCTGCTGTCTTTTGGTTCCTAGTTTTCGTTCATAATTCACTCTTTGGTGAGGTAAATCTATAAGCCATCATTCCCAAATTATTTAGCCAATGTAATTCAAACAGTTGCTTTTCTGTCGTTTTTTTTTAAATAAGGTGTTTGAATAGTTTTGAAATTAACCAAGTGTGTACTTTTCTCACGGCGTTTACCACAGAACACTGTATGTCAGGAATTGAGTGCAAAGCCTAATGTGGTCACCCTTACTGCTCCATCCTGTCCGACCAAGATAGTTTTGCGTCTTTGGATATTTGTCTCCCCCTTTTGTCTATTGTGGCTTACTGCATGCAGTGTAGCAGCTACGTAGACTCTGCGGTTTACTTAAAGTCACTGTGTGAATAGAGCCGGTACCTTCCTGTTTTATTCGATTGGTGTATCAGCTCGTGCAGAACTGAAAAAGGATATTTGAAAGGCTGTGCTAATGTCTATTGAGACTGGTTTGGACTGAACTCTGTCCATTTGCGCCTTGCACCAAGTTTCTGACTAATTGGCTCAAAATGGTAAAGGGGACAGGGTGGAAGATAAATATACATTGGGCCAGATTGACTGACTAGCAGAAAATGTTTTGTCTTTTATTCATTTCACTTCTAAACAGCAACGTGAATCTTGAGGCTACCTGTGCCATTTCTTCTCCAATCATTAGGATGGTTATAGGCTCATTGAGCACCATACCAGCTTCTGTAATCGCAAATCAATGATAGACTACTATTGTTTTAGTATTTTACATTTTTTCTCTGCTTTATAAACAAATTTGATTGCTGTCGTTGGCTTTCTGTCTGTGTGTGTTGACTGCGTTCACTCTTTAATGTGCTTGTACCTTTCTGATGATGTCATTTTTACGTCAATAAAGGTATCCTTCTATGAGTTATGTCAATTTGTTCACTTCTGTCAGTTGGATAAGACCCAGTCTTGGCCATGTTGGTGTCTTATTCAGCCATTACGGGGTAGAGATCAAAGAACCAGACTTGGGTTAAACATTATTAATAGGTTTGATGATTCTTCATTGTTATATATATTAGAATCTGGAGTAATATATACCTTTCACATGGTTTCGATTTTGGACAAATGTGTTGTGCATAAATCACTATTCTCAAACTGTTCTTCACTATTATACTGTTTAAATTCAGACAGACAGGCAGAAAGAGGGAGGGAATGTATGTTCTATCTTTATTTTATTCCTCTAGAGCATTGGTCCTTCAGTTGGGTCCTGGAGAGCCCAAATCCAGTTTTTTTTAAATATATCTTACCCTAAATCACCTGAGTCTGGATGACTGAGTGAGGCCACTACTATACTCCTTTTCACCCACCTGCTTTAATCTCCCCACTTCCTCTCTCCCGACACCTCTTTACCTCCCTCTCTCCCGACACCTCTTTACCTCCCTCTCTCCCTCTCTCTCACAGCTGCTTGCTGAGCTTGCGGGTCTGTCTCTCGCGCGCGTCGAAGGCGGCCTTGGTGTCCAGCAGCTCCTCCAGCTGCCTGCGCATACGGGCCATCTCCAGCTGCGTGGCCTCGCAGCTCTCCCGCAGGCACTGGCTTTCGGTCCGCAGCTCTGCAGCCGCCGCTGCCAGCTGCACGCTCTGCTCCCGGCACACCGCCTGCATCTGCGCAGCCTGCACCAGCAGGGACTCCACGCTGACGGCCACCGAGTCCAGCTGATCCTGAGACATTGTCTTGCAGGGGCTGACGTCCACAGGGTGAGAGGGGGTGGGTGGGTCAGATTACGGGTGGTTGGAAGATCAGGACGAGGTATTTGGAGAAGTCGACTGGGGGCGTGAGAGGTTTGAGGGTGAGTACAGGGAAAAAGTGTTGCAGCAGTAGGGAGTGAGGGGGAGAACACACGAGAGAGAAAGAAGAACCTGGTTATCAGCAGCTTGCACAAAGTCCCAAAATAACCATGCGCAGCTCTGCGTTTTCAAGAGGAACTGATTGTCCTGTGGGTCCTATTATCCCACCCCTCCCCGCAGCAGTTTGTACAACAGCGGGTGAGCCCAGCATCCCGACTGTGTGTGTTCGGGGTGCAGGGGTGTCCCGTCCTGGTCCTGGTCCTGGACGGCAGCAGTACGTCCAAGTTTTCATTGCCCATTGGTCTAATTGAAATGATGTTAATGGGGCGCGTAGCTTGAAAACCCACAGACACAGATGCCCTGGACTGGATTGGACACCCCTCCTTTAGTGGAGGAGAGATCCAGCCACTTCAGCTCCGGGAGGGGAGGCCTATATCACCTTTTTGCTTCACGGGTAGAACGGGAAAGTACCAGAGCAACTCAAAACTCGAAGAAAAAAAGGCAAAGACCATTGGCATAGGCTAGCCAAGGCACCAGACATGGTTGTCACAGTATATCCTGTCAGAAATTATGTGTCTGGGTCAGGGTAACTCACAGGATCAGAGCTTATCCACATGTCTGTGCCATGAAGTTGGCCTAACACGACTGGAAAGTGACACCACTTCAACAATTTATTTATGCGGAAGAACACCCACATTTTTAACAATATTTGGTCAGACAGGGCTGAGGAGGTTGGGCATCGTACACCCTCCTCGGTATGGGTGCTAACGCATACATTTAAAATAGATCATTATTTAAGAGACCCATCTCTAATATAAGAGACCACAAAACAAACATTCGGTATAAAACAAAACACAGGCGACACAGTTACAATCCGGTACTTAACACAAACGTAACAACCTGAGAGTATTTTACTTCACACTGAGTACAATGTCAGTCTGGAACAGCCAGTTTGAGCCATCGAGTTTGAAGAGCCTAGAATCCGCTTATCGGAGCTTATCTTTCGGTCATCCTTTGCGTCCCTCTGTCCACCAGTTACACCATTTCCCGCACCATTTAAACCCCTCTAAAAAGTACAAATTCGGACAACAGTTACAAAACAGAGTGAATACTATTACAGTTAAAGCAGTAATAACGATAATAATATGACGAGAGTTAAACTACTGCTACATTACATTTCAGAACGTTAATTTTTTTAAAAACATTGTACAGTAGACACGGTAAACTTTGTTCGAATTATTTTTATTTAACGCTAAACGTGTGCTCGCGGGTATAAATCACATGTATTTATCACAGTAAAGCGGTGTCATTTTACCTACCCAAATCCGATCGTGTTTTTTTTTTAATTGAAGAACGCTTTCCTTAATCTTTTCTCTTTTCTTGTAGATAGGACTCCTGTCCAATTTTTCGTCACGTTTGTAGCGAATTTGTTCTGCTTTTGAAGAGTATGCAAATAGATCCTAACTCGAGGCCATATGGTCTCTGGCGCTTTCGAAATGTCTGGTCTCTGTTCCACCGTCACCCGAAATCTACATGTAGTAAAACCCAGATTACACGGAGAGGGCGGTAACATAGAGTATTAACGTGCAAAGTAATAGAATATTTTTTGTTTTCATTCATATTACAGTATGGCTATTCCATTTAATAAACGAATGTGGCCATTCGGTTTAACACAAATGAATATATACTTTTTTTTAATTAACCAGCAAGCGCATTCTAATGACTGTAAATAGATCTGTACATTCCCAGTCATTATTGGTGTATAAATTATTGCTGCAATCACCGACAGGTGGAGCCACCGTATTTAGGAATGTTTGTGTGTGTGTGTGTGTGTGTGTGCAGTTTTGGGAAAATACTCTGACTACATTAACATACGATATTGTTGATAAGTA
>JAOVYW010000002.1:6595342-6608331 GCA_025775045.1 Hiodon tergisus | reverse complement strand
CCACACCCCCCCCCCCCCCCCCCCCCGGAGGTTGCCTGCTAACGTCATTCACCTGAGCACAAACAGACGCAAACAATTCCTCTCGAAGATGAGCACTTAATGTAAAAAATAATTTTTTTGGCTGGGGGCGGGTACCACGCAGAACTGCTGACCCCTAACTCCACTGGGTACATCCATGTTTTAACAGCCAAGGATGGTCGTGTAGCTCCAATTTCACCAGTACAAAGTAGTTCAATTACACATCACAGGCAATTAATCTAATCATTTAACGAGAAATCAAACCTTTATTGTTTAAAACTTTGACACTGAAATAATATTAAATAAACACACAGAACACATTTATATTTTCATGACGACACCCCCAAAGCACCATCTGTCTCCGAAAGACAGAGGAGTGGGTAATGTCAGGAGGGGGCTATGTCAGTGGTCCAGGAGTCCAGTAAAGCTGGTAGACCGTGCGGCTTAAGGCAGGGCCCACATTCCTGAAAGAAAACAAAACCAACCAGCAGTGAGTGAGAGACACCAACAACTGCGCAGTTCCACGGGCTGACAGCAGCAGCAGAAATGGACCGAAGCATCAGGGTGGCTGACAAACCTCTTCAGTTTCCCGTATCTGATGCAGGACAGGAGCTTCTCCCGCTCGGCCTCACTCTGACACCGCTCATACGCCTGCAGAAGGCTGGACAGGAGGGACGAGAAAGAAAGGGACACCGTCGTTCCAAAAGAACGTCTACTGGAGTGACAGAAATGTGCATTCCCACCACAGCCCCAGAATAAGTGTGTGTTTACAATATTTTAAAAAACCTGTTTTGGAGGAAAGATTCTGGTACCACACATTTTCTATGTGGGAGATGTCACAATAGCATATAGACCGGAGTTATACAAGATGCTGGTGTGGTCATGAAGCGAGCCTGCTGGTTTCCAGGAGAGATGCTGCAGTGGGGCATCAGGTGGTTTACCTGCTCAGCAGGAACAGAAACCTCTGGAGACCTCCCACTCACACACACATCGGGGCCCTCTTGGGTCATTAACTGGATGACTTACAGGTATCGAGTGTTGTCAGGATTTAGGTTTCCAGGAAGGGAGTGCATAAACTAAACTCTACCTTTTATGCCATTTTATGTTAAAATCTCCACACACACACAATCTCTGATCTACATCTGAAAGAAAATGGTGTCCTGTCTAATGGGCTGTAAAAACTGACAAGTAACGTTACATTGAGAGCAGCTTGTAAAATGTCCAAGCTCCTTTTTAAAGGGATTTTTGTAATGCAATTAACTGCAATTTGTAACATCACCTCCAAATGACCCCTTTCATTGCTGTAATGTTTTATGGCAAGAATAGACAGTTACTCTGCTTGATGGGAACTGTAGTTTCTTTGCTGACCCAAGATAACAAGTAACCTTGTATAGCTAATACTAACATAATTCCCCTAGTACATGAAACTTCAGAAAACTACAAGAAATACACATGGTTTAAAATTTTCCATTAACAGGAATTGACTCATCCATAGGGAAATGTTTTTCTTTCTTTTTTAGATCCAGTCACCTGGACACCATGACATAAGACATCTCTATGCTACAGGAAGTCATGTTGTTTCCATGGCAGCATCTCTCTGCCTGTCCAATCTCTTGGACAATGACCCCTTTCTCAAGCAGCATGCCCCTAAAACTTTCCAAAACACAATGGATCATGGGTAATCCACTTCTGCTTCTGTTTAAGGGCAACCTTTCCTTTAACTCATCTGCAGTGAGAACCAAATCTTGTTTGTGTGACTCCGAGTGATTTTCAGTTTTTATGAGATTACAGGTCCACTCTTCCTTAAGTATTTATTTATTTTGTGTGGTATCGTCTGAGAAAAACAAAAAACAAACTGATGTTGACGCAACACGATGCAATACCCGATTGATTTTCTATTAAGGTGTTACAGGTCTCTTAGGGCGTTTCTACACTTGGTCCCTTTCAGCCAATTTGTGACTTCAGAGAGATTTGCCAAATTTTTTTTAAGTGTACGTGAAAGCTGAAAAAGATTATTTGTGCACACTTGTTATATTAAAATGGCAGCCCAACAGCTGTGTCGGATTCACGTTCCCAGCAATAATTGCGATGTACGGGAGCTACCAATCGATCATTTACATTAAATGATGGCTTATTGTCCACTTTTAAATCAATCTTTTGGTTTTGCTCATCTGTGTATCCATTCCCGTTGAACTGTCACGTCAACCATGGTGTTGATTTCAAACTTAGCCAGGTTTATTCTTCTTTCAATCAATCTCAAAGGAGTGAAACTGTTAGGGACCAAAATTCCATAGCGAGTGTGTAAACAAGAGGGTATTATAAATACTGATTATTTTTGGTCTGTGACAGCTGCTTGCGCAGACACCGTGTTAGAACAACGTTCTGGTCAACCAGAATTTGACTAATATTACATATTGTAGATTTCCAGCTATGTCGAAAGTAACGGGGGGGGGAGTTTCAGATTTTATCCCATCCATTTAAAGCACTTGGCTCAGGATGAAGGAATATAAACTGTCCATTGGCATTACTGATCTGGTAACTGTATATCTATAAGCAGACATTATGTGCTGAGCCTTCTCCCAAGGGACAGGCTGCAGTAGTAGATTATAATGGTTCTGCATGTTTGCATTGAGGCAGGAGTCCTTACTGCATAACAACAAATATAACACTCATAAGTGCTGGCAATGGGGGAAAATTGTGCCCCCTCATTAAAGGAGAAGGTGGACAGGGGGTGTAGGTGGACAACAGCAGCGTGACCGCTCATTTTAGTTCTCATTTTAGAGTCTGAGTATACATGCTTTTCAGGTTTTTATGAAGGGAAATATTAGGATCAATATCCAGTTAGAGCTTACCGAATACGTGAGTTCCATTTGTCAGATGCATTATCAACCTCCCCCCCCCCAAATGCTAAGAATTAATGCATGTCATTATAAATGCTTAATGGTATATGAACAGCTCAATGAAATGAGTAGTTTTATAGATTATTAAAAAAATCTACATAACAACCCCCCCATATATTTTACATGCCTCCAACTTCCTACAATTGATTCACACAGAGCTTTTGCAAATATCAAAATGCAGCCATATTACGAGTTTACAAGGGGCCATACATACATGAAAAGTTTGCTGCCTTTATCATTGTGCCTTAATAACGAGTATACATTTTCCAAAGCAATTTAAGAATGCATACATCAGCGTTGGAATACAGTGCAAGCGGAACGTTTCATACATAGGAATCAACCAATCACGGTACACATGACTGGTGTTCAGACGAGGCTCACCTGCTCACGGTGCTGTAGTGGTCCAGGATGGCTGCGGCCTTGTCCCCCGAGATCCCACTGATCTGCATGAGCTGCCTAGCGAAGACCTCCTTCACGGTCTGACACTGGGAGAGAGGGAGGCAGACGCACAGAGAGACACATGCACAAACCCAGACAGACCCGGTTAACTTGATGAATGTGTGTTATTATCTAATAATAATCCCATCTACTGACCAGTTACCATACTTTTTGAGAAAGAGAATATGGGTATAACAATACCGACACACACTGCAGATTTCCCAGAAAGCAGACACCAGCCAGGGATTACAGCATTACTCACAGACAGGAACGCGGCGGACACCTGAGAGGTACCACCAGCTGACAGGTGATGTCACGGGGCGTACCTTATTTTTCACAGCTCCGTGGTTGAACTCGACGAAGGAAAGCAGAGAGCAAGCCGGGCTCTCTCCTCCTCTCCCGCCAGCACCATCTCCGCCCCCCTCCTCCTCCTCCTCCTCCTCCTCCCTTGAGCGACAGAACAGAGTTTTGTTCTGGGTCACCATAGAGGAGAGACAGAAGCACAAAGAAAACCTCAGCTAAACTTCTGAAAACGTGCTGACAAAGTCCCAGAGAGAGCACATTGTAGTGGCTGACTATGGAGGGAAAACAGTTTCACCACTGTGTGTGTGTGTGTGTGTGCGTGAGTGAGAGAGACTGCAACTGTGTGTCTGTGTGTGTATGAGTGAGAGAGAGAGAGCGCAAAAGTGTGTAGTGGTTAAAAACAGGAAAATGTTTTAAAATCCATCATTCCTCTATATCCTAGAGTGTGCATGCAGAATCACAAATGAAAAACCGCAGAAAAGAGTTCAGAAATGCCCACGAGGATTTAAAACAACAGATTTGACATTCTCTGCTTGTGAGAGAGTGCAGTATCTCAGTACAGGACTCACCTGGTAGAGTTTCTGCAGGTACCGGGTCATGACTGTCAGGTAGGCCGCAGACTCCTTCACGTCCTGCACCCTCTTCACAAAGAAGCCGTCGACCACCTAAGGGGTGCGCAGGTGAATCTTAGCCCTAGAGTTCCCCCCATGCTATCTTCCTCACCATCCTCTCATTGCATCTATACAAGAGAACCCACCCGCATAAAAAATGCCCCCACCACCTACAAAAGAAGTTGAAATTAATTTCTCAGAATTGATGGGTCTATAACCTGGTTTTGTGGAGACTGTATGATGGTTTTAATCCTACTACCACTACTACTTAAATTAGGCTTCACTGAGATGTAAGCTTAATGTCTGGTGTTTCACATTGATTGTGACAGAAAAGTGTTTTCATAAATGTGTTTTTTGTAGAAAAATACTTATGGCAGTTATTAAATTAAAAAGGATTAATTAGTTAAATTAATTACATGGAATTATTAACAATAGAGGTAAAAGCCAGAATACAAAGTGGAGTCCCAAGGACCAGGACTGTGAACCACTGCAGTAAATACAGGTGAAATGTGCCCTCGTGTGGTCATCTTGAGAGTTGTTGTATACCCCTGCATTGACTCCGGGTTGTTACACTGGGTGTGCAAGCAGTGGCACAACTGTGTGTTGACGATGGCCTGCTTCAGTGTGTGTGTGATCAGGGGCACACCTGTGTGTTGACGATGGCCTGCTTCAGTGTGTGAGCAGTGGCACACCTGTGTGTTGACGGCGGCCTGCTTCAGTGTGTATGTGAGCAGGGGCACACCTGTGTGTTGACGATGGCCTGTTTCAACGTGCTCTCAGGTAAGCTCAGGTGAGCTGCTGCAGACCCACACTCCTCCACCAAGTAGATCGGCCGCAGCAAACCACACCTCTTCAGGCGGAACTACAAGAGAGAGACGCATTGTGTCTGTTGCGGTCCGTTTAAGAACCGATAGAGGAACAGAAGTGTCAGTAGTCTGTTCTTTGACGGCAGTTACCTTCTGCTCCCTAAAGCGACCGTCTATGATACTACCACACAGATCATCTATGCGCTTCCTCTCGATGATATAATCCAGGACCAGCTCCCTGGCAGGGGGTGCCCGCAGCTGCCCTGTAAGGAAGGCAGAAGAACACGTCACAGAAATAAACAGTATATCATGTGCTTCTGTACGTAAAAGGGCTTTCAGGAAAGTCTGGCTTAATTAGAGGCTGGAAAATAATGACGATTAAACTGTTACAGATTGTTTCATTTATTGTATTCAATCCAACACCATCTTTTAGGATGACAGGAAAATGATTAGGAGAGAATTGGAGACCGACAGCACCATCCAGAGGCCAAGAGTCAGTATGGCACTCAAGTTCACTGCACTGCAAGGTGACCCCAGTAATGCAACAGAGAGGACTGGACAGGTTCAACAGCAATAGGAAGGAAGGACAGCAATTGCTTAGACATGAAATGGCCCAGGTATAGAGGGCTGAGTGCGTGAACAACTACCTGGTACAGGTGTGACCTTCTCACGGGCCACCCACAGGAAGTCCCCCACATTCAGCTTCCTGACGTCAAACATCACACCGTTCCTTTGAAGCTCCTTGACCAGTTCCTGCTTGCGCCCACTGTTGCCCCTGTCACTCACACACAAAATAAAAATTAAAAATACATAAATCAAGCTACAAGGCCACAAAACCAAGTACCCAAAAACACTTTAAATAATGCCCTGCTGGGTTGGTCCTTTCCTACTCACCCCGTCGTCTCTATGAAGTCCACGCAAAGCACAATGTCATAGTAGCCCGGGGAAAGGCTGTCACCCGTCACTCTCTTATTTCTGTCCGCAGCCTGAGACTTTCCTGAGACAGCCACCCCAGGCTCTGGAACACCCTCCCGAGCGACAGCAGCAGGATGGTCTGGTCTCACTGAGGTGCTACAAAATCCATAGGTATAAACAGCTATTTTCCTCTCACCTAACACCTTGCTGTTGTTTCATTGTTTGTGCTGTCATAGTTACTCCAGTTTCACCCTTCCTTTCTCACAATTTTACTTCCTCTTCCTCCTCCTCTTCCGATTCCACTTCAGATAGGTCGACCGTCGGGAGGCCTTCCTCTGGACCCTCCTCTCTGATTTCGGTTGCCTGTGGCTCCTCATCTGCTCCCCTCGCACTGGAATCCAACCGCTCTGCCAAGGCCAGACCCAGCTCAGTCAGAGAGTACCTGTGTGCGCAGACAGGTGATGGTTCAGTGCGACTGCTTCAGTGACCGTGTCCACTCACATCACCGCCATTAGGGTCATCGGAGGGCCGGCCCAAATCCCACAATGCAACCGGGTCAATTTAGTGTACACATGGGTTACATACTGGAAACTACCATGAGGCCAAAGGCAGCCCCAAAACAAAGGGAGACGGGGCTGTGGTAAGTCCAGTCTCACCTGGCCGGATTGTGGGTCTTCAGCAGCAGGTCCTTATGGATGAGAGTGCTCACTGTAGACCAGGCGGTGTACTTGCTGCCTAAATTTGGCTGTGCAGCGTACATGGAAGGGAGGGTTTGGCATTCTTTATAGGGAGTTCCTTCTTCTAGAATCCATCAATCCATGCACATTCTTAAAATTTACAGTTAATTCCCGTCCAGGAATTCCACTTTTATATTGCACAGTTTTTGGCAGACCAATCCTGATCCTCAGCCCCCAGTATTTGCAGGATTTCTATAATTGTTTGATTTAAACTGCACTAGAAATAATTTCACCTGGTTTTCCCAGGTGTACATCAAATAGCTGATGAAGCCTGCAGAAACCTTGAGGACCAGGACTGGACAGTCCCCTGTGTTGCGCACACAGCAGCTCCATGTAGCTCAGACTCACCACAGTGAAGGACGTGTCACACAGGGGCTGGGCTTCTCGCTGAAGCTCCATCTTAAACAGAAAGCCCTTGCTGCCTGGGATCTGTAGTTCAGGGGTATGAGGGAGTACAGAACGAGGTACAGGGACGTAAGATGGGAGAATCTCCAGCACTAGGCATGAACCACCCACCGAGGCAGGAGCATTAATTGGAGGAACGCAGTGAGGGGCAAGTGACAGTACCTGACCGTATCTGTAGAGGGCAATGAGGACAGCATAGCCACCAGAGCGCTTCTGCGGCACGTACTCCCTCTTCTTCTTCCCCCTCGCCTTGTCTCTGGGTCCCTGCAACCTCCTCTAAAGGAAGGAAATGAAACACGACAGTGTACATCCAACAACCTCATGGACAGTGCGAGAGCAAATTGTGTTGTTCTATACGGGTTCCATTTACATTGAGAAGCGCCACACCACGATTTCATCATAATATTGCTTTTCTCACATTAAATAAATTCTTATTAATTTTTCTAAACTGAAGGGTTAGCTTGGAGTAGACCAATAAAGGGGGGCTCACCACTCACCACTACGTCCTGGCTCTACAAAGCTTCAGCGACAGAGAGGCACAAACAGTAACACTCACCACATCCCCACCCTCTTTCACAGAGGGATCCCCAGGAATTTCGGGGGCACCCTTGGAGGGATTCAGGTTGCGACTCTGTCTGCGTGGGGCGGCACTACCACTGGGAAGGGAGTGAATAGGGGCATCCACACCTAGAGAGGAAGAAGAAGAGAGGAGGCGTACCAATCTCCAGCGACAGAAATCACTCCATTTCAGCTCATCGTTACACGCATGGGATTCCATGTATACTCTCCATGTATAATGCCCAATTCCTCTGGTCTCTGAGGCACCGGGTGAGTATGGGTTTTCAGCAGATTTCAAAGGTTGGTGGCCCCCACATCGCTAAGCGACATAGCTTAGCAGTCCCCCCTCTTTCTCTGACCCCACCTCCCCAGTATCACTGACATCATCCATCCATCTCACCGTTCTTTCTGTAGTGTTTCTGCAGCCGGTCATCCAGGAGTTTGCAGATCCCGTCGCCAAAGTTCTGCAGGATCTTGGCCTCTTTGCCACTTTTCAGCGGGAGGGGGTACTTCTTTAGGGAGTTGATGGCCTAATAGAGTGAAAGGAGCAAGAATTGCAGTTTACCAGGGCGACCTACATTACAAATCGTGTTTTGCAACAGTGTTCCAAACACGATTTGATATCGCATCTCGACTGAAATAACCGGTGACAAACACAGCTTCCACGTTCCTTGCTTGAAAGGACACCGAACTAGCTGCTCACCTTCTGGTAGACGTGGTGCGTTTTCAGCCCTTTCTCTTTGGCCTGGTCTCTCAGTTCGGTGAGCCAGTGTAGGAAAAGAGGGTTCGGACAGGACGGAAGCTTACGCTTCCGACCCAAACGCACCGGCTCGGACGATGGCATCACTTAACATAGTACTAAAAGACAGAATGTTTCCTACGTTAATGAGCTGCAGGATTAACTCAGTAGGCGTTTAAACGATTCCTTAGTAGTTAGTTACTCAGCTAATACATAGACAAAGACCAATCAGGATTCCACTATCTTTATTATGTCATATTATGTAATAGATACGTGTTAGCATTAATCGTCAAAAAGCTACATTACTGCCGTGTTTCTGTTTTGGTAATAACAGTAGTTCATGCTTGCTAACAAGTTTAAAGTTATTGGAAAACTTACGCGTTACCTTAATATTCATGTTTGAATGTTTTCTTCCAGTCATACCGCCTCTTTTTTCAAAATTAAAATTTACACCACCAAGTTCCCTGACAATTGTTTTCATTGTATCATTGGTCAACAAACAATGACATAGCGCCGCCTGCAGCCTTGGAAGTATAAGTTGAACTGTAAATATTTAGGTATTAGGACAATGGTTTTTAATCCTGGTCTTGGGGTCCTCCTTTGTATGCTGATTTTTGTTCTAACCGACCTCTTTTTTGTCGAAACCTTGAAAATTTAAATCGGGCCATCGCATTATCTGAGAATGAATTTTGTTTTGTGAAAAACACGTTGTTGTTGTTAAAGTTTAAGGAACTCCCATGTTCTTATGTAATTTTTTGTTCATTTGTAAAATGAATAATGCGTAATCACGTTAATTAATTAATGATTTATTACCAATTACTGTATGACATTTACTCAAAAGAGAATCAGGGATCCCTGTACTAAATCTAATATGTAATTTGGTTTTATCACTTCACCATCATCAATATTATAATGTTTAGTTACTCAACAAAAAAATGACACAAATTCTCAGCTTAATAACATTTAATTATCAAAAAAGATTATTTGACAGTAGTTAATTTTCTTTCTTGTTTTGACAGCAGTACATTCACCTAGTTTCAGCAGTAATATCACTCTGTAGTTTCCATGGACACCTGGGAATCCTCAGGTGGAATGTCAGGAGAAAATTGACAAGACTCAACATAACCCAGGAATCCGTTTCCCTGACGCACCATCCACCCACTCAAGCAAACACATGGTGAGAAAAACCCTGAAACAAATTCTGAGGAAACCCTCGATGGTGATGTCGACGTCGACCAAAGTTGATGCAGAGAGAGGAATGTTATCACAGACAGAGAAATAAAACGCACACCATAAAGTCCACAAGGCCATAAGTTAGAGAATGATTTTACTGTAAAGCAATCCCACAAATATTTTAAAAATGATTCCATTCCCACACTATACACCAGGTAAATGTTGCAATGCTGGGGCACCACAAAGTGTGCAGGGCTGAACAACGTTTTGCAGCGCGTTATGTAATTGTTTTTAAACGCATAATTCACTACAGTGTAAAGAAGGCACAGAACGGTCTATCGTTCCACAGCACAGTGATAGAGCATTCTAACAGCGTGACACAATGAAGAGGTCCACAGAAGCAGGGTACCACTGTGACACAACAGACAGGAGCTGCACGCTGCATTGATGTCTGAGACAGATGCTCTTGTCACAGAGATCTGGGAGCTCACGTCACTGTATTGCATCTCAACAGTCTTTGGAAATACCTTTCAGCGCGGATAAAGCACAAGACCACGGCACGCGTTCGAAATTCATTTAAAAAATGCCTCCCATCCTGGGTCCCAGTGTTATCATATAAATGTACCCTTTGCATAAAAAAACCCATTTTCAACACACTATTACTCTATATACAAAAAAAAATTATGTATATCCTTTAGAAAACTTTACAAATCAATAAGGATAAATTCCCTTTCTGTAAACATTACAAATGACAAACCCAGATAAATATTATTCTCTCTCTATACATAATGTGTGTATATAATACATTAAGAAAACTATCTCCACCGTAAACTGGTCATGTACATACACCCTCTGTACTCTTTCTTGTTAAGCTCTGGAAGATAATGCACCCGTTACTTAGCAGTTTGACACCTATTCAAGACCACATTCAGGAACAGCAGCTCATTCCTCCTCAAGAGGGGAATAAAAACAGTAGTGATGTCACACATTCGTCCCTCCAATAAGAAATCAAATCTCCACCCAACCACAAACACCCTCATCCACAACACATCACATACACATTTCCAGTTTTCCCATCCATTACATTCCGTAATGCAGTAAAATGTAAACTTCACCAGCATGCCGCTCGTTTTAGATTATATAATAGACGTTGTGAGATTTTTGTAATTTTCGTCTTCCATTACTGTAGCTCGATTTGAAAAATATGGGCATAAGAATTAATTATTTATATATTAATATAACCAGGTATTTTCCATTTTTCACCAAATTTGCTCATTCACATAGCTAATTCACAATTCAGAGTGAATAACACTTCTCGGCCTTAAAAGGCTTTCTAAACAGGAAGTGGAGGCTGTGAAATTTGGAAAATCTGTGAAAATATGGAAATTGTAAGTAAATTTTTATCTTAAGACGAACACTATTTTTTAACAGGGCCTTTGGAGGAAAAACTCAGATAATGTGACTCAGATAATGACTGATAAATACACCAGCTAATTAAAATGAACCTCACCTTTAAATCATTTCAGATCTATAAAGAGCAAAAGGACGTAAACATCAAGTGCATTTAAGATTATGACAAAAAAATGTAGGCAGATTAAAAAGAAAAAAAACTGGAGAATTTGCCCAGCCAACACACAATCTCATAAAGCTTAATAACATTTTGGCTATGCAAGCTGCTACAACATGGCACTGACATTGTGCGAAAGTTACATGCTAGCTGGGCAATTACAGGAGTGCACAAAGTCTAATAGATAGAATAAAAAAATGTGTTGACAGTAATAATTCCCATTATTATAATCTTTAAACTCTCGTAGTGTTTGGTCCCATCATTCCCCGCAGTCCTCTTTTCTCTTAGAACCCAATTCGCCACTTTTATCAGTTGTAGAATAGACCCCCCCCCCCCAATGTTTGGTATTGTCCCTCATTTTCTTCTTTCCTTCTCCCTTCACCTCTCAGCTCCTCTCGTGTTCATCTCCCCCAGACCCGGAGGTATCGTCACTGTCAGGGCAGTGTTGGGAGTGTGGGGAACTGGAGGCTGACGTCTCATCCCTGTCGGTGACACCGGCGTAGCCCCCGACGCCCGACCCCCCGGGCCGGCTCCGGCTCGCCTTGGAGCGGAGAAGCATGCTCTGGGGATGCAGGGAGTGCAGGTGGCAAATCAGGGACTCCTGGGTGGGCGCGGTGTGGCCACACTCTTCGCAGACGTACAGCTTGTTACGCCTCTCTTTGTAGGCGTACTGCTGTGTCACTCCATGGATCTTCTTCATGTGCGACTCCAGCGAGCAGCGCTGGGTGAAGGCCTTCTCACACAGAATACACTTGTAGGGCCGGACACCTGGACAGGGGTAAGAGGAGTTCGGCATGAGACAGGCACAGAGATAGAAAGAACACTGACAGTCAAGGGAGGGACCAGTCCGAGAGAGGAGGTGGCAGAGGGTGTGGCGACATCAACAGCGTTTCATGCATCATCGTGCATGCTGAGCCAGTGAGCATGATGGGTCATTTGATCAGAAAGAAATGCGCTAATCTGAAATTACTAGGTGCAGAGGAGTAAGGCAAGGTTTCTGTGCGTGGTTGTGCATCTATGTCTTGTGTATGCAAAGTAAAACCTATACAAATAAGTCTATGTCGTTGATTCCGCATGTTGTTTTCAGAGAAAGACATCCAGGTTCCTTCGAAAGAATCTCTCACATGGGGCTTTCGTTCAAACATCACCAGACTCCCTCTGCACCTACAGGTCACGTCCTGTGGCTTACCTGTGTGCGTGCGAACGTGCCTCTTGAGGTCGAAGGTGTCATTAAAGCCCTTGCCACAGAACGTGCACGGGTGCCTCTTGGTCTCATTGTGACACTTGAGGTGGCGGTTCAGCATTCGCTGGAACTGGAAGGTCTTCTGGCACACCTGGCAGGCAAAGGGGGCCATGCCCGGAGCTGCTGCAGCGGCTGAGAGTGACAGTGCACTCGGAAGCTCACCTGTTGTCACCTAGAGAACAGGGAGAGGCGGGGGAAAAAAGGCCACCGTGAATGCTAATGCTAGTCTGGATTCTCACCCGATAGGCTGCTGGAAGCTGCCGCAGTGATGCTAATGAGACGGACCCAAATGAGACTCCAAACAGCGCCCACCCTTACTCAGATATAATAAATATAAATATAACCTCCCTGCCTCCATACCACTGTCCCTATAACCAACCACTTTGCCTCCTTACCACTGTGTCCCTATAACCAACCTCCCTGCCTCCATACCACTGTCCCTATAACCAACCTCCCTGCCTCCATACCATTGTCCCTATAACCAACCTCCCTGCCTCCATACCACTGTCCCTATAACCAACCTCCCTGCCTCCATACCACTGTCCCTATAACCAACCTCTCTGCCTCCTTACCACT
>JAOVYW010000002.1:6544010-6574486 GCA_025775045.1 Hiodon tergisus | reverse complement strand
GGAAGAAATTTCACGAACTGACTTGTTGCAACGGTGGCATCCTATTACAGTACCACGCTCGAATTCAGTGAGCTCTTAATGACCCATTATTTCACAAATGTTTGTAATGGCAGACTGCATGGCTAGGTGCTTGATTTTATACACCTGAATTCAATGATTAAGAGGTGTGTCCCAATACTTTTGTCCATATAGTGTGTGAGTGTGTAGGCCTTAACTGAAACTGCTTATCCAATTCAGGGACCTGGGGGGTCATAAAGTATGTGACAGGGAACATACTAGTTTATTATGGGACCACTGGTAAAAACAAACAACTCAGACATTTTCAATCTCCTTACTAGCCTAATACACATAACTAGTAAGTCTTCCAACAGTAGGAGGAAACGAACACGAACTAGTACCTATGGCGACCCTGAACCATAAAGTGTTTTTTTTTTTAGAAACATGTTTTCCTTGGAAATACAGGCTATAGTTCTGTGGTATTTCTGGCTTTTGATTTTGCACTATTAAGTTAGTCATAGCACCCACCCTGTCGGCCTGAGGGTTAGTATGACTCAGTCACACGGTTTGAGTCCCAATTTAAAAGTTTATCACTATATTAGTACTGAACGGCATAACTCGGCTTGGCGCTGTATTACGAAATATATTTTCTGCCGACTAAAGGCTTGTACCTACACAACTAATAGCGAATACCATTGTCATGCGATTATAAATATGATAAAAAGATGCGAAATATGATATTATACGAACGCTTACAGGCGGGACGGGTTAGCGCTGCTGCCTCACAGCGCCAAGGGTCCTGGCTCGGGGTGTCTGTCTGTTTGGAGTTTGCAAGTTCTCCCCATTTCCGCCGGGCGCTCCGGTTTCCTCCACCGTCCAAAGACTTGCGGGTTATTGGCCATGTATGTATGTGTGTGTGTGTGTCTAAAACGACATTTAATTATGCTCGCCATTTATTGAAAAAAAGTCTCTAATTCTTTCATATTCTTAATATATATCCAGTATCGCCCCAAAAGCGATACGACACAATTGGTGACAGTAGAATCGCCCATTGTTGTTTTCGGAATAGATTTTTTTTCCTCATTCCTTCTCAGTACAACCAATGTAGGCATACTTTCGGATAACCTCCCACACACGTTAAAACTCGGCCACGCTTTTTAAAAAGTCAAAATTTTTATTACGTCACGCATTTTATATCACGTGGTTCACAGGTGGCCACGAGAAGTCAAGAACTTTCGCATATTTCCTAATTTCCTACATTTTTACATCACATGTATATCTATAATTTGAATACTGTACACATTTCATTATTAATTATTATTAACTAATCATGACGCGTGTCTTTGGGGACTATGCCAGATATTTGCGTAGCCTACTCAGTCATTTTTATATGAAGCCCATGCAGGCTATTTCCTTGATACACCAATATACCATTAATGTATAATGCAGCGGTTGTAAGCTTTGTCCACTGAAGTTACTCTCGTTGTGATATTAACGGTTGGTGAAATTATACTTGAAAAAGATGTCGACATGGTATGCATCAAATAGGCCGTTTGGAAGATAAAGGAATATGTAGTAGAAACGATTTAGGTAGGTAGGTACTTGTTTTTTTTTACATGCACAAAAAATCGAATCTGCCAACAAGAGGACAGCGGAACTCGCTTCCAAATAAGGAAGCGAATGGTGTCGAGATGCGCTCGTCTGAGCTCTCACCCAACACTCAAAATGAGCGGTTCGTTGCGTCTACCGCCATATAAGGCAATACGTTATTAGCGTGGTTCCCGCGAAATTCGTTCACTTCTAGATAAATTGACTAAATAACTTTTCTGATAGAGTTGCTTCAACCTCAGAACAGAAACCTTGTGAAATGTAATTTGATTGCTGGTAAGTATTGAGGAGGGGAGTAACAGAAATAGTCTACTTTATGGGGTGGTTCTTGTATAACCTAGTCATTATTAGGATGAAACCATCTTCCCTGTTTACAGAAAGAAAGAGTGTATTTTTAAGGGCATCAATCAAATAATAAAATCTTACAAAAACGGACATTGTATCCGGACCCACCACACTTAGGTGTATAACAAATGGTAGGTATTTAATGGATGAATTACTTAGATGAGTCAGAAACCAAAGGCTAAAAACAAAATGCGGAAGGGAAAAATAACGTTTGGCTCAATGCCACCACCTAGTGTACTCATGGAGGAACCTACACCTACTTGCAAAAATGTTTCTAGTGGCAAATCTGAGACGGGTGAATGTTATTCACTCCACTTTGGCAGAAAACACTGCTATGGCTCCTTTTTAGTAGTTCCCTGATGTTTGTACAGAGGGGTGGTTTCATTTATGCCCTTCCTGACATGTTTACTGCAGATTGTTAAATGGACAAGTTCATACCCAGAAGTGTATGTTTTGACATTTAGTGATAAACTTTGTGGCTTATCTCCCCCCAAAAAAGGTGTCAACCAGCACGCAAACGCTTGTTGCGTTGAATGCACATTTTCAGTCTCTATTTGGTGTGCCCTTTCTCAAGACTTCCTCTTTTAAGATTCCTCTGTGCATACCCTCCTCGTTCTAGAAGGCTCAGGACCTCCAAAACACCATAATAATGATGGTGTCAGGGGCAGTCAGACCTTTCTCAGCAAAATAAATGAACTGTGAGGCGTGTCAAGAAATGACCAGGAATACAGCAAAACATTTTACAACTGGCTTTTAAATATTTAAATTTTTTATTTGGTTTAAAAGCTGTTTTCAGTCTTCAGTAACAATTCAAGTAAACAATGAAACAGTCTTGCAGGAGTAGTTATAATACCAAAAATACACCAACGTTAAATACATTTAAAGCAAATATTTAAATGCTGGAATGAATATAGCTTTGTAATGTAACAGTTCAGACCTAATACAACCAAATACGATTCCTACATAGTCCCACGTTCACCTCGTCTATGACCTGGTTGAACATTGTCGACAACACATTTTAGTGGAATTCAGTACAACGTGGAATGTGATAAGTAATCCAGGAAACAGACCATGAACCAGTTTGCCATACCAAAACTATCTAGAGGAAGAAAAAGGAAAAAAAGCCAAATTTTTTTCCATTTCAATTCTTTTAGTTGATCCCATTTCGGCATTACTGGAAACAGGCGAGTTACTGATCTGCAGCAACAGCTGAAAAAAGGGACAACCCAACTTCCCAGTTTAATAAGTTGGTCACAAACTATGCCACAGTTTCCCAAAAATCTATTCTGTTGGTGTTACCGGAATGGGTAGAGGACTAGTGAAGCTGAAATAACATGGGATGTTACTGGGGAGAGCAAAGTGATGTTCAGAGCAGAATCCACTGTACACAAAACAACAGGAACAGTAGCCTTTGGCATAGGAATGGTTGCTGAGAATCTGTCAGACCCAGAATAGCATTCCAAGTTTTAATGATTGTTTAACTCCCGGTGCTATAGGAAATGAGACAATTGCTCCAAACGCCCTGAGGGCAGTGACAACGTGCTCCGAACACTGACTCTCTACATGAGAACTGCAATAGAAGGGATTGGAGGGAACACAAAGGCGACAGAACAGTACATAACGAGAAACATAAAACTAAAATCATTGACATTACTTGATATCTGGCAAAACAAAATATAGCATTGGTAAATGGTAACATGATAATTGTATATAAATATATATAGCGCCAGCTCTGGTGATGATTTAGGATATAGAGAGTATAAGGCACACTGTGGAAAACACCAAGGGTGGTGTTGTATAGATTTGAGCCAAGGAATGACCTTGAAGCGTCCATCCCAGAAAAGCAAAAACATCAATCCTTGATGATGTTGGGTGAGCCATGAGGCACAGTGTGAATTAACGGCAGTGTCTGGAGCTGGACCTCCGAGGGGGCGGGGGGGGGGGGGGTGTTGGAGCCCCGCAACACACCTTGGCCCCAAATTTTAAAGCTGGCAGGCGTTCTATGATGCAAAGCCGTGTATGTGATGTGCCAGTATAATGCACCGTTACATGGGTTGTGTGGGTGACAAGGATAAAAGTGTATTGTTGTGGCGGTTTTACAGTATCGGACCGCTTTAGCATTTTTGCGGTTGTGCATAGTGTTGTTCATAGCTTTTTGTGTGCGTGTGGATGTGCGTGTGTCTGGGCGTCAAGAACCTAGAGGGACTTCTTCATCGTAGACGGCCCTCTCGACTTATTCAACATCATTGTGACCTAAAAGAAAAGGATGTAAATTTAAACATCCACCTGAAAATCAATAATCATACTAGCACCCACTACCAAGCACACGACCACATCACAGGAAGTAAGAACTGGATGCGATGGATGCTTTGACATAAACATGAAAGCCTTGAACGATTCTTAGCCAGAGACAATGTAATCCGAGCCTTAAACCTTTTATGCAAAACTCCGGGCAAGTACCCTCTGACGACCTAACAGCACCACAGATAAGGTAAAAAGGTCCCTTTATTTCTTGTCCTTACCTGTTCCAGTAACACACCCGCGGCCTGGTCTATTGCGCCCCCTACGGCCCGGTATTTGCCCGAGTAGCGGATGAAAGCCCAGGCGAGCATGGCAATCATGGCCAGGCCCAGAACACAGTCGCATGCCGTGGCAATGACGGCCAATCCAATGAATAGCAACAGCCCCGACAGAACGTACAGGAAGCACACGAGGACAAACAGTACGGCAGGTGTCCTGAATGCACTGAAGACGTTCTTGGACTTTTTTTGATAAAAAAAAAAAAAAAGTGATTAATGATTATTACATAAAACATATATATATTTATATTAAATTAGACCAACCACTGAATTTAAGTGATTACTTTTAAACAAGTAATCAAAAGGGAAAATTATATTTTGCAGGGTAAAAGAACCAATAGAAAAACCCAAAGATTTACAAGGTACACACGACCACATTTACTGAATGAAAAGCTGAAAAGCTCAAGCCCAAGTAAGGCGTGGCTATCAGTACTGCATGGGAAGGCAGATGCCACTCCCTGTGGCTCCTCCCCCTTACCTCATTGTGCTTGCTGAAGGACTGCCACAGTTCCTCTAGCTCGGCCGTCAGCTGCGACTGGTAGCGGTCACAGAACTCCTGCCCGCCCATCTTCTTGGTAGAGGTAAAGAGACGGAGGGATTCCTTCTGGAAGAAGTGATGCTTTTCCTCCAGAGACTCAGGGGAGACGTAGGGCAGGTCCCCCCCACAGCACTGAGTGAGAGGAGGAGAAAAGGACAGAAAATGCATTGGACCCATTTTTGGACTATAATTCTCCCTAAAGTTTTAAGAGGAAGCCCCCTCCCTCCTTGTTTTGTGCTCATTATGACAAGGAGAATAGACCTGCTTATGGGGGTAATGTGGTAACGCACCAGAGCAGGAACTGCGAGTCGACAGGAAACCAGTTAGACACACACTCACCTTCTCCATGTTCTTGTAGTACTGGTCCTTGGCAGCAGCCACCGCAGCTAGGTTGTTGGCCTCTGCCGTAGCCTAGGGGAGGAAGGTGGAATTTCTCACACCACTTAGTTCAGTTGCATTTGTCTAAAGAAAGACAAACCCTAGCCCAAGGGTGTCTCTCTCAGGCAAAACAGTTCTGGTTTGGTCTATACCAAGAAATCAGATCACTGCTGTGTATATTTTCTATTATTTTTTTAAGAAAATAACTTTTGGCAGAATCTTTATGGCCCAATACAAGCTAGATCTTCCGAAACTGGCATTGGTCTAGTTCTCCAATCACATCTCAGCTTTTTAAAAGCTATTTCATAAGTAGGTCCGGTACACTAAAGTGCGAGATAAAGTAGAAATGTTGAACAGAGCCCTACAACACAAGCAGGCTTTAACTCTCCAGAAAATTCAAAGTCATGAGGGTACCATCAGCATAGACTTGGGGTGGGGCAGGTCCTCGCCTTGGTAGATCTTGATGTAAGCCTAAAAACCCACAGTGAAACAACAGTCACCACTGCGTTAAAATTTCACGGGTGAGCTAGCTTCGCGGCTGCTACCCGAACCCCGGCCCGCACAGCTGGAAAGCATAAAGAGATAGAGTACAGGGCTTCACCTTGAAGAACTCCAGCAGACCCCTGCAGGTGACCTTGTTGCCGTTGATCTCCTTCTCTGCAAGCTTTTCTGGGTCCAGTAGTGTGGGAATCAGGCCACGGAGCTCCGCCTTGAACTCTGGGGCTACGTCTAAGAGACGGGCGGTAGTCTTTTATATTTGAGGTATCGCAACATTCAAAAATAGATTACAAATTAAGGGTGAAGCTCTGATGCGACACCTAGACCGTGCTCTGGTGGTTGGACAAACAGACAGCGGACACTGAGGGAAAACGCAGAGAGGAAGACAGACCAACGTACCAGCAAGTTGCCCCCGGAAGGAGGGGCTAGTGGCAACCTTTAACCCTGGGTGTGGCAGCAGGTAACAGGTAATGGAGGTGAAGCAGGAGTGTATGTGTTCCCTCACAGTCTGCAGCTCCTCGTGCTGGGTCTCCTTTACCTACATGACATCACATGAATGCCAAAGAATCACATATGTGACAAACACAGTAAAGACCCCTGCAAAATAACACAGCCTTAACATGCAAAAATAAATAATGGTTACCTGCAAGCGTTTCTCCAAAAATCTTCTGCCGCCTTCCAGTCCAAAATTGTATTCATACGGAAAGCTCCAGTCCCTAATAAGGAACATTAGTGACTGGGGGGGGGGGGCACAAGAAAAACATGGTAAACAAGACAACTAGCTTCCCAAACTATGCCTCAGTGGCTCGATAAAGACTAACTTCATGGTATTAAATAAGTGGTGCTGACTGATGTTTGAAATGGTTTGTGAAGATCAGCACCTGAAATGGTTTCAGGAAGATCTCATCCATGGCCAGACGCCCGTATTCCGTGAACAGCTGCAGAGAGACAGACAGAAGACCAGATCACAAATGTGAGGCACCTAGGCGGAACATTGAGATTGGTCTGTGCATTGTCATGTGATTAGCTGATGGCTGATACGCAAACCTGGAGCTGCTGCAGGTCATCTTCCTGGATATTCTGGGACAGATTGTAGATCTACAAGACAACAATAAACAGCAATGATCAATAACAAATACTGACAAATTTCTCTGAACCTCATGCAAAGAGGACAGCAGACAGACAAGCCACACACAAACACACGCTATCAGAATGAAAGAAACACACAATAAAATGGATGCACGGAACCGCATACAGAACCGACCAAACTTTCAGACAGAACAACAGTAGACACAGTTATAAAATACTAGCAGAAAGAAACACCCACACCCAGGGTTTAGGTGACACACACAGACAGACAGACACAGACACACACACACACCCCCAGCATTGACACATGCCCATTTACCTGTACGGAACTGGTCATGGTGCTGAGGGCGAAGATGGTAGCACAGTCCTTGACGGTGGACTGGGCGTCGAAGGCCCCCTGTGTGTCCATCAGAAGCACAGCCACCTACACAGCACAGATCACCACTTAACAGCGGTTACCACATACAAGACCTCACTGTCTCCATGTGCTTGTCAAGGTGCGCAGAATGAGAACTGATACCCACATCCATGACAAAAATCGTGACTCATCGTGTTCTACATTTTTTGAAGATTCAAAAGCATCTCAAAATCTCAAAAACACTGCAAACCACAGAGTGACATGTAAAAATAAATTTAAAAAAACATTCAAATCAAGCAGGTATTGAGAGGATTAAGGATTTTAATTCTGCCGTCAAAAAGATTTCCTAAAACTCAGGGCACACCTTATCACAACAAAGTACCCTCCTTTGATTGTTATATGCTTTCAGTTATTTTTACATTTACAAATGAAGGCTGAAGTGGGGTGTAATTAATTTAATTAATTAGGCCCTCACCTACAACAAACAGATAGCTGAAGTGACTACACTGAATACATGAATGTTGCGTCAGAGCAACAGCTATAAAACTGCAGACCGTACCGAACATGTTGACTCTTGCAATTTAAACAACTGGTACATTTTTGCATTTAATACTGTACTGCTAAAAGCTATCATTCCTAAAGGCTGTCCTGGCCTACAGAGAGAAGCTGTCCATAGCACCAGGTTCAGAATGAATCAAGAGTTTTACTGAAATTCTTTTTTATTCATTTGAAATAAAATAAAAATACATGCTATGCGTTTCTTTAGGTTTTTAACTTAATTTAGCTAAATAATTGATTCAGCTTTAGCAGTGGATCATTGTGATTCTAGGCCTAGGTTAATAACCCTGAATAAAAACTAAACGGGCAGAAACTCTGCTAGAAACTCGGCTGGAAACTACTGGTGGTTGGGGGGCGGGACTTCTCCAATAATTATGGACGCTAGCGGTTTCTCTGTGAATGAAGCCCCGAGCCTGGTACCTCAGTGCCGTCTTTCTTCTTCACCAGGAAGACGTCACTCCACAGCTGGATGCCGGTGGTCTCCGGCTCTGAGCCCCCTCTCCAGGAGAAGCCGGTCAGAGGCTCATCCTCCGCCCCCAGCCAGTCCTCCTCGGACTAAGGGCAAAACCAGAGAAAATAGAGAAAATAAGAGTGGCTGTGCGTTGAGATGTATCAAATAAAATTGTTTTAAAAATGTATTTTAACTCTCCTTTTGTTAGGGGGGAAAAGAAGCTTTACTGCCACCCAACCAAGCTGCTCTGCTAGTCAAGGCATTCACAGAGCCCTATGGAGTTTACAGGTTCAAATCCAGGTCATTCCATTTGCCAATTGTGAGTTAGATGAAGCAGAACTGACAGGCCCCTGGGCTGGGTGGGTGGAAATCTGCATGGTTTTTCACAGCTCGTTGCTAACCAGCATCTCCCATTGGCTTCCTAGGAACCTGGGGCCTGTGCCTGCTGCCAAGAGGGACACGACTCTCCTGCAATCAACGCTAAACCTCTCAAGGAGCCTATGGGCGGAGCAGTTGGGCGGCTCAAAGGCGACTGGATCGGACGAGATCAAACTTACTTCTTCTCCCTCTCTGTGCATTGTGGCGGGTTTTGTAGCGACTAGCTGAGATATATTAGCACAACTAGCAAAGACAAAAATACAGGCAACTACACACACACACACACACACACACAAAAGTGTGCCTACCCTAGCAGAAATTGTGACATTTTGGCATTGATTTGGAAAATATGACTGATCATGCAAAAACGGATAGTAGTGATCGTATGAAGCTATTTATTATCACATAGTTGTTTGGCTCTTTTTAAAATCATAATAACAGAAATCACCCAAATGGCCCTGATCAAAAGTTTACATCCCCTTGAATGTTTGGCCTTGTTACAGACACACAAGGTGACACACACAGGTTAAAATGGCAATTAAAGGTTAATTTCCCACACCTGTGGCTTTTAAAATTGCAATTGGTGTCTGTATAAATAAAATAGTTTGTTAGCTCTCACTTGGATGCACTGAGCAGACTTGATACTGAGCCTTGGGGAGCAGAAAAAGAACTGTGTAACAAGGTAATGGAACTTTATAAAGATGTAAAAGTATATAAATGATATCTAAAGCCTTGAAAATGCCACTCTGTACTGTTCAATTACTCAAGAAGTGGAAAGTCTGGGGTTCTTGATACCAAGCCAAGCTCAGGTAGACCAAGAAAGATTTCAGCCACAACTGCCTGTAGAATTGAAAAACCCACAGGTAACCCACAGGTAACCTCAGGAGAAATACAGGCTGCCCTGGAAAAAAAGTGTGGAGCACAATACGATGATACTTTAACAAAAATGAGCTGCATAGTCGCGTTGCCAGAAAGAAGCCTTTACTGCGGCAATGCCACAAAAACGCCCGGCTACAATATGCCCGACAACACCTTGACATGCCTCACAGCTTCTGGCTGTGATTTGGAGTGACGAGACCAAAATAAAGATTTATGGTCACAACCATAAGTTCTATGTTTGGAGAGGGGT
The DNA here is from genome assembly GCA_025775045.1 of Hiodon tergisus. NCBI lineage: Eukaryota > Metazoa > Chordata > Actinopteri > Hiodontiformes > Hiodontidae > Hiodon > Hiodon tergisus. The sequence continues at coordinate 6,564,580 of JAOVYW010000002.1, read as the reverse complement.
CAACAAGGCCTACAGTGAAAAGAACACCATCCCCACTGTGAAGCATGGTGGTGGCTCACTGATGTTTTGGGGGTGTGTGAGCTCTAAAGGCACGGGGAATCTCGTGAAAATTGATGGCAAGATGAATGCAGCATTTTATCAGAAAATCCTGGCAGACAATTTGCATTCTTCTGCACGAAAGCTGCACATGGGATGCTCTTGAACTTTCCAGCATGACAATGACCCTAAGCACAAGGCCAAGTTGACCCTCCAGTGGTTACAGCAGAAAAAGAGGAAGGTTCTGGAGTGGCCTTATCCTGACCTTAATATCATCGAGCCACCCTGGGGAGATCTCAAACGTGCGGTTCATGTAAGACAACCAAAGACTTTGCAGGACCTGGAGGCATTTTGCCAAGACAAATGGGCAGCTATACCACCTGCAAGAATTTGGGGCCTCATATACAACTATTACAAAAAACTGCACGCTGTCATTGATGCTAAAGGGGGCAATACACAGTATTAAGAACTAAGGGTATGCAGATTTTGAACAGGGGTCATTTCAATTTTTATTTGTTGCTATGTTTTGTTTTCTGATCGTGCCATTCTGTTATAACCTACAGTTGAATATGAATCCCATCTAAAATAAAAGAAATGCCAGCTCACTGTTTTCTTTTAAAATGGTACATGCATTACCAATTCTCCCAGGGTATGTAAACTTTTGAGCACAACCGTGTGTGTGTTATGTGTATACATAAAAACATTTTTTTTTTTTAACCCATTACATTCACTGCTTTAAACAGCCAATGTGGGTTTGTAGTCGAAAGTAAAGAATTTTAATCATTGTAGAAGTGGGAAGTGGTTTATTGGCCACAAACAGAAGCATCCAGTTGCCCATAACTAAGCAATACTGTAACTGTGCAGCATCAGATCATGTGGTTGTCTTGCACTTCAGAATCGACACATAACCCATGAACACTGACCTTCCTGTACATGTATCGGAGCATGAAGTCCAGGATGAAGCTTTTGCCCTTGCGGAAGGCCCCGGCGACAGACAGCACCACAACATGCTTGTCTCGCACTTCTGGTACCAGCAGTACTCGTTCCAGCGCCTCTGTGTCCAGGGAGAAGGAGTGGTCCTCCTTGCTGACGGCCACGATCTGGACCGGGCAAGGCACACTACTGCCCCTCATTATTCTGAAGCTGGTACGACCGCCTGTGGGAGTTGAATTTGTATTTGTGATGCATTGTCAGGATTAGTCAAATCCAATTACACGCAAAGCTCATGGGGGTAACAATGGCTGATCAATAAATTCTTAATAGGTCCAACCAATTACTACACCAAGTTCATTTCGCTCAGTTTTATAACTCAGGGGGCGCCACAAACAATATTTACATGTTAAATCAGAGACAATGTCCCCGACAAGCTGTATACACAACTGCGGCGCGCTTGTCTAGGCAGTAGGGATCCTGCTGCGCCGCTTAAGTAAACCCTCGCCAGCTCGCTGTGGTAGCCCTATCTGAATGAGCCCCTCTGTTGCAGCATGACCGACCGCGGTTACCCGCGTACAACGCAAGCTGGCAAAACAGCGGTAATATATCGTAGAGGAAGAAAAAAATATATTAAACAGCTCAAAACCTTGTTTCCTGTTCACGTCACAAAACTTTTCATTTAAAAGATCTCCATTCGTAACCAAAATTGATTTTTCTGCCCTCAACACTTGGTTAAAATACACGTATAAATGGTCCGTTTCACAGTACGGAAACTTAATATAACCAGTTTGATAAGCGGTTGCTTTGGGTAAGATGCGATACAGAGTTGAATGAAGTGACTGACATTCGATATTTTTTCTTAATTCTTGTCTGTATGCTCAGGAGGCAGTTGCGAGACATACAAAATGAATGCAAAGTACGTAAGTGCAGGTGCCTGCGGGTATTATTAACCAACTATTATCAACTACGCGTTGCCGCAGAAAACTTGTTGGACAATGTAATTGGCCATGGCACGGATAATTTGTCAAGCATTTCGTGAATATTGCATTGTCGATTGTGAGGTGCGATTTATCATGGAATTATTATTATATTTAATTATCTGGCCATCGAGTGACGTTAAGATAAACTAATCTGACGTAAATACGACAAGGGTCAAAGAAATGAGCTCCAATTGTGTTTTTATTTAACGAAAGCTAAGCAGTGATTTAAAAAAAATAAATGTAAAACCTTCAATTTCGGAAATCATTGTACCTTTGCTAGCCGTTTTTTTATATTTTAAATCGGAGCTTAAATTGTTTTGTTTTTTACGGATATTGAGCTATATCCCAGATTGTTAACTCGATAACAGCACGTCCATCTCTAAAAACTAAACTAATGACATTCATAGAACCCACAATCCTAAATTTATAACGCGACTCAAACTGCCAGCTCGCAGGAGCTCTTTTACAACACACAGCGTCAACGTTTTGACACATAACATTTACTAAATCCTTGCTAACTCGATGTTTAAGAATAATAACAGTTAATATCAGTAACGTCGTATTTGTGGAAAACATAGCTATGCATTTCTTTACCTGAAGTATTCAATCGAGTTTTGAGCAGCGATATTCTTTTCAGTCTGATCGTAAAAAAACCATCCAAAACTTCTACCAACTAGGAATCCATTGACGCTTCCCTAATCAATTGCCCTATAGGGATTGTAGTTCATGGATGAAGATGTAATGTTGGCCCGAACGAGGCTTAGTGGCTACTGAACATCATTTCCCAAGTTACTCTACGTCAAAATAATTGCGTACATCATTTTTTGGTAGGTGTAGTAAGTGTCAATCATTGCAAACGTGGAATTACTTACTCAGAGAGGGCGTGTATGGATCTACGTGGACCGTACAACCAATTTACTCGTTCGTCTCCTTTCTCAATGCCTGACAGTATTTATGCTCCATCATAATACACGACTCAATCCACCTTGACGTTATGGACGCATTTAATATTGTCATAAAATAGCCAACTGCATCTTGCTACCAATAAAAACAACGCGCCTTCTTTAGTTTTATTTGTAAAGTTATTAGGATGCAGTGGTTACTTTTGTATTTAAAAAAATTCTCAATGGCGCTAGCCGTATATGTAATCAATTCTCTACAACTTAGTGAAACAGTACAATTAGGTCAATGAGGCAGAAGAGACGTCACAAACTAAAGCGGACTTCTTATGTGTCTCCTGTTCTCATTTCTTCGTGTGGGTAGGGCGGTCATAGCGCGTACCAACCGCAGATGCAGTGTCATTGCAGTGAAAGAATGTGAGCCGATTGACGGCATCAGCAACTATGATATTATCTTGGTTGTACACACATGTCTGTGCTGATCGTTCAGGTCACCTGAATGTTCCAAACTCACACATCTCTGAATCCTAGTAAACAAAACACACACATTGTATGCAGACAACTTTTTTAAAATTTCTGGAACTTGTTATTGACTACAGTAAGAATAAAATGCCAATAAGGATCAAAACTTTATTTTTTCTGTCGAGGTAATCTACATGCAAAAAACTTTTGAATTAGAATATTTCACACATTTAGTGAACCATAGAAAAATCAATGTATTTTTGTAAGAATTAACTAAAAACTAAAACACTGCAGGAGTGTCATACTAATCATACACTAAGAACAAGGAACCGAAAGCTAAAATTCCAAACTTTCCTCGGTCCCCTGAATCACAGAGTGTATTTTCTGGCAGTTGATTTCACAATCATTTTTGAAATACAGATTCAAGTTACAAATGCACTAACGCACATGGAGGTCTTGATTGTTAGTAACAATTTGAATTTGCTTATTGCCAACCTAGCCTCTCTCTGAAACAAAACTGACCTAATTGTCCTCCATTGCATTGTATGTCAAAATGTTTTTTCTGTTAACACGGTATGTATGGTATGACTTAATCATTACACATGAAATATTGATACACATACTGTTACTTGTGTCACCGTATGCTGGAGTGCATCAGGTAGAGAGGCTGGGGCGAGTGGCTAAATATCAGTAGTAGTTATATCACTGTGCACATCAATCTATTTCAGGCAGTTTAAAAGTCGATGTGTGTGGGACAGATGGTACACCTCACACGTTCAGCAGCCGTCACAGAGTCCGTTTCACTGTCTCAGAGCCAGTGGGAGAGTATCAGTGTCCACCCCCAGCCAGGTCCAGCAGCGATCCAGCTGCCTCCTGGGCCTCTGCGTCCAGCTGCAGGATCTCCACGGTCTCCAGGTCCAGTTCGGTCTCACCGGGGAGAACGAGGTACTGGTACTGGTGGTACTGGTAGTAATGGAACTCAATGTAGCCGCTGTCTGCCAGTGGGTCTTTCTCCCCCTCCTCGCTGACTTCTTCTTGGAGTTCTACCGTCTCCATGGTTACCAGCTCCTCGTGGTCAGCAGTCAGAGCGCATGATGGGTGCTCGGAGGGCAGGGATGGGGGGGAAGGGGAGGAGAGTAGCAGGGTTTGGGAGAGGGAATCTGAGAAGTCAGAGTGCACACATTAAGGGTGAGACAATTCAACACTAGAGCCCTAACACTGACAGAATGTCAGTGTGGCAAGCAGCTGGTATCCACGCCCTCCAAAGCAGAACAAAGGACTGCCACCAATGCAGACAGGGAGGGCCACGCCCTCTAATTGAACCTCATTGTGCACCTGAGTGTGGTTCCACTGATGGTAATCCCACTCAGGTGCCAACAATCCCAGGCTCTTCAAAAGAGCTAGCAATGCTGGGTCAAGGAGAAGGAAGCAGGAGACGGAGAATCTAGATTGTGTGGTTGAACGGATTTCTGTTTCACACGGTTTGTGATTCGTTTTCCCCGGAATGGGAGGTTTTGGTTGCCATTATAGTTTATTTTTATTTCTTTTTGTTGAAATTATGCCAATTAAAAGGCTTGAATCCTCCCCCAATGCCTTGTTCTCTGGCCGCTCTCGGGCCCAGCATGCCCTCGCGTGCTACAGTCATTTCAAGAGTTGATACATTATTGATCCAGTGAATGTACCATACATGGACAATACATTATTTACTAACATGGGCTTTAACACCAGCGAAAGTTTAGGGCTACCCTATAAGGCAGAGATACAAATAATTATGTCGTCCTGTTGCTGCATCTCTAAGTTGCCAGGGTAACAACAGGCTGTTGCCAGGGATACAGCACCCAAACACACTAGATGTAGAGAGTGCAGGAAAGAACAACGGGAGTTGAGAGGGTGTTGTTTGAGTGTAAGGGAGAAGGGGAAGGAGAAATAATTTTTTTTTTTAAAGATGATTGCTCTACAATTGGAAAGTAATTGATTCAACTTTGAATTAAAAAAGAAGAAGAAGGTAAGGCGTTTGCCTTGTATTCTACTTTTTGACAGGATAAATTAAAAGCAATATCTGTACCGTTTAGGCTGATTTAGGCTGATTATTTTAACATCAAATAAAGTAAGCGGACGGACCTGAGATCTCCACGGTGTCACACACTGCTGGGGCTCCAAAATCTCCTCCCTCGAGGCTGTAATTCAGGAACACAAAGGGAACAACTAGCATTAGGGGAACTGGCTACTGCAAACTCGTCAGCTTGTGAGGAGCGGTATTCCACCACAGGGATCCACAAAACAGCACAGGAGCACAAAAAATAGTTTGTATCAACCGTCCCAGTTTTTAATACTTGAAATACTTTTAGTTTGTGCAATGTAAAACTGATTTGATCTTGTTTTGTTATGTTAGCATTGGGAAACCACCGAAGAGCAGTATCCCCACCAGGGGTAGCTTATACAATTACATCGTCATTTGGGAGGTACTAAGTACCGTGTAAGTACAGCTGTCTTATTATCAGACACACTTACCGGACTGTTAATAATTAAGCATCTTAGTAAAGCTACAACAGTGTTGCCCCGACACAAGTTAAAACCTGCACCCTTCTGGTCAGAAGTCCAGGTCCTCAGCAACTTCTGCCCCTTGAATCAAACCTACAACTAACATTGAAATTGCCAAGCCTCAAGTGATGTTAAAGAGGTGTTTACTGGAGTTGGTTTGAATCAGAAGGCACTCATTTGTATAGAGTCTACTATTACTTCATTACTTCTCTCGACTGCCTGGGAATAATTTCACAGCCTTCTTTGAGTCCCTCTGTAAAATTCAATCTCTTCTCTTCAATTCTATTTGTAAAAATACACTAACAAATCCAGTTTTATTGACTGATGTATATATAAATGTGCACGCGTGTGCCTTCCTTGAGTTCCCACACACAAAGCAGGGTTGTTTTAAAAGCCCTTACTGTTCTGCAATGCTAGAATTGGAGACAAACACATAGGTGTGTGCGTGCGTACTTCGCCTTCTAGATGTACCTGGTGCAAGTCGCTCTGGACAGAAGCGTCTGCTAAATGAATAAGACAGAAATGTAAATGTATGTTTGTGTAGTCTGTTTATTTTTAGGTAGCTGCATGGCTTTATGGGGTTACGGTGGTTGAGTAATGGTGTGCAACTGGGAGAGAATTAAGAAGAGCGTATGCAGGTGAACGTATGTGGATGACTAAATGTGAAGATACAGTAGAGAGTTGATTTATAATTGGTGGTTGTAGTTGAGTGGGTTGGTAGAGTTGTGGCACTTGCGCTGTAGTTGCGTTTACTGCTTGTGCATGTGCTTTTTTTGTGTTATTGTGTTACAATACTCACAGCAGAGGGTTGTTGTAGAACTGGCTGTTCTGGCAGTGATGAGTTTTTCTGAGCACCTCCAGAAGAGCTGGTCTGTACTCCGGACAGACACACCATAGTGACCCCTTGCCCACTGACTGAAAAATCAGTAACAAATATTACTCAGCTACACCTCGGCAATATATAAAAATATATTCCCAGTGTACTGAGAAACAACAATCAATGCCAACCTAATTCATAACACTTGCTCCATATTCTAAAACAACATGATATCAAATTTATTTGGGGAATGGTTACCAAAGCGATAAAGACGCTGTTATATGACTAATATAAACTTCCTAACAGTGTATACTGTAAAACTAATACTATAGCTAGAAGCAAATTCCGACACATAGCCTTCACACTACATGAACCAAGAGCAAAGTATGATTGCTGTTTTGTGTTTGTGTCCAATGGTGCACTTCACCTGGCCCTTGTCCCTGTGTATTCGGCGAAAACTCTTGCTCAGGGACAGATTGTGTCGCACCGAGTTTCTCCAGCCACCAGGGGCCGCGCTGTAGTATGGGAAGCTGTTTACAATCCACTCGTAGATTCCCTTCACAGGAAGCCTCTTTTCTGGGGAGTCCTCAATTGCCATGAAAATCAGACTGCTGAAGGAGAATGGGGGCTTCGGCGGGGAAGGGGGCAGGTGCGGGGTTGGCAGGGCGTCCTGCAGTTCCGGCCGCGGCAGGGTCACCGTTTTGGGGAGTGGCTGCAGGGGGAGCAGGTCCCCCCTCTGGTGCAGCCAGCTGAGGCAGGTCAGGTCATCTTGGTCAGACGGGGCCGCAAAGGTAAGGCAGTGGGAGTCTGGGCCCCAAGAGACCGGGAGAGGGGATAGGTCGTGAGAGGGGAGAGCAGAGACTGGCTGGGACTGGGGGGCCAGGGTGGAGGGATAAAAAGAGGTGGATGAGAGGGAAATGGAGTGAGAAGGGGACAGAGGCAAAAGAGGCAGTGAGTTGGGGACAGGTGAGGACAGGTGTGGGGAAAGTGGTCTGGATGGGAGGGAGAGAGACACAGGGAGGGCCGGGCAGAGAGACAAGGGAGAATGAAGAGCAGGTGGAAGTGGCAGTGTTTGAGTTTCAGTCTCCATCCCTCTCCCACTTGCAGGCGCCTGGTACACTCATCCAATGGTTGACCTGATTGGAAATAAACCAGCTGATGAGTCATCTAATTGGTTTTTTTAAACAGACAATATGAGACATTATATTTGCATGTCGTTTAGTCCATTCAGACACAAAATCTTATGCACCATTAACATGGGCACAAGTTATCGATGGTGCAAAACATGAATCATGGTTTTGCTTTTATTCTAGTTTTTCAGTTGTCCACAAAAACACAGTGAGAGAAAGGGGAAAATAACACAATGACAGAAAAATGAATGGATGTAAGCAATTTTGTCTGATCAAAGTCCTAAACTGCTATTTCCTTTAACTATTTTTCTGTTAATGATTTAGCTCGATATTCAACAGATGCAGACAGTTAAGGAGGTGCGCAGAACTGGTGTAAGCAAGCTTAGTACTGTATAATAATAGCTAGATAAAACAAACCCTCACTCCACGCTGAACTATAAAACGAAGCGGCATGTTAGCCATTTTTTGCGAAAATGGCGCTAGAATATACAGTTACACTTTACACAATTACTAGTCAAGCAGTCTTTTGTCTGTACCTCAACCCTCGGTTTTGAGGGAAAACAAGAAAGACAAAAAAAATGTAAAAGCATGCACGGCTTACCTTGACTAGGAAAAATTAAAGTTGAAAGGTAGTGGAGGGGAATTGTGTAATGGTTGAAGACTATTACAGAAAAATATGCCTGTTTTCTGCAACTTAAAAAGGGGGAGAGTTTAAGTCGAATTCTCTTGTCTGTCCGCGTTCCGTCCTTCTCCACGTATCCTTGGAAACCAAAAGGACGCTTTAAAACGCGCGCTTCCCGCGCGACCCCGTCTTAAAGGAAAAATACGGTGCTATTAAACATTTAGCTGGGTCTAAATTCAGGCGACGTTACCGAGCCTGTGTCCTATACACGATGATTTAATTTCTCTGAGAAAATTAAAACTTTTGACATAGAGTAAACAAATTATTATTTTTGTCTTAAGTGATAATAAAGTATTGTTAGCCTTTCAATACATAAATATCACATCCTTTGACTTTATGTGATTTGGCATAAACTCATTGGAATTAAATGATCATTTTCTTTCCGAACTTAAAACGCAATAGCATTTTAAAGCGTTTTTAATTACCATTCAGTAAAATATAAACAAACTGGCACATAAGTTCAGAATAAACCAGCCCGTTAATGCCAAAACTATTAAAGAAGCTTAAAACCAATAAAAACTAAAACTAAAACACACTAAAAGCCAGTGAGGGTCAGAGATGCATCCTGGCCAGAGAAAAATTCTGTACTGGGCCTTCCTCCATGTGCACAACAAATGTGATGTCACATTGATGATGTCCGATTGCTTTCTCTTATGTTCTGAATATACACATTTGACTTTCCTGTTTGTCAACTTGCATTTAAAAAAACACACACAATTCTCATACGAGGAAGAGAGAACAGTCAAGGCTAAGGAGTTTATTTTTCTACCAAACCAAAAAAAAAAAAAAAAAACCAGGACTAGATATATAAAACGTTACAGAGGGGAGAGGATTGGCAAAGACAGAAAGCTTTCACTCACTAGACATTAATATAACACAGGTCACACCACACAGCTCTGGCCAAAAAAAACACAAAAAAAACAAAATTTGTGCAATGCTTGTTGCAGTGAGCATGTGTGGGCGTGTTCTTTTAATTTGTTGGCGTGGCTTCCGCCACCGCTGGAGTATTTCCCGGGGAGCCTGACAACTCCAGACGGACCCCCCATCAGCTCCCTAAAGAAGTTTCCACTGCCGACAGGACAATCCAAAGGCCACCCTAAAAGCACATTAAAGCCTTTTGGAAATCAAACCGCCTCTGTAAAAGGTCTGTATGTCAGTCAGTCAGTCAATGCAGAAATTTCAATCAACTTGGACACTGGACAACGGAATTACAAATCTTTTTCCTTTAGTACTTTTTTTTTTTTTTTTTTAAATAGAGCAGCCATCAGCCAAGTACCGATGACAAATTTTTTGTTGTTGATATATAATCAAGTTAGTCATTCAAATAGAGACCAAGGTTTTGACTAAAATCGGCCAATCTGTTGATGAACTGGCCCTCTCACAGGTCACCTGACCAGGTGAGAGGTGAGCCAGTAGATGATAATTGGCTGGAAGGCAGCGGTGGCCATGGTGATATAGAGGCGGAGCCGGGGTTTGGCGTTGGCGCCTGTGCCCATGGAGTCTGACGAGAGAGAAGAAAGAATCTTCATCCGTAGAGATCGCACCTGGAGGGGGGAGGGGCGGGAGAATGGGTTTACGTTCTGTTTTGAAGGTGAAAAATTTTAAGTTTACACCAAAAACTCTTTGGAATACTGTATCATCTGTTATAATTTAATTTCAGACTAGCTGAATTATTGTATTTTTAAAAGCGAAGGAAAACAGTTAAACCTTTTTTTCATTTTTAAACAAAAGGAACTGCATAAAAACCATAATTACGATTCATACTTTTCCTACATATTAACATTTCATTTACAATTAGAAAACTACAATACTACATAATACAGAGGGGCAGTTCTTCACTTCAGTACTCACAATGAAAAACATGAGGGCACAGGAGGACCAGGCCAAAGCGACAAAATACCCATCACTGCCAAACAACAGGCCACACAGCACAGTGAAGATCATCCTGACAGAGAAGGAGATGCATTGTGGAATATGTATCATCTGCAATGCAGAAATATACGCTCGACAGGGCAAACGGTTAACTCGTATTAGACCAGGTAGTGTATAGCATCATCCTGAGAGATAGAAAAATATTGAAAACAATATTCCTCGTAATACTCATCCACTAACTCAAATTTGTTTTACATGATGTAAATGAATAACAAATAAGCCCAGAGTAGTAATTTCATAACAATGTCCGGGCCCCTCACCCCACATATTTGTATCCACTGTAGGCGATGAGGTCAAAGGTTGAGAGGTCCGAGTGGACAGCGAGCAGGTAAAGACCCAGCAACATAACCAGAACTTCGACGATGACCCAGACCAGGGCAGTGCTGGCACATAAACCGAGAACCTCCGGACTGAACCTGATGAAATCAGCGATGAAGAGTGCATTAGAGAAAAGGCACACTAAGCTTAGTCAGCCATTCTCCATAACCGCTTTACAATTCAGGACCATGTCGAGCCGGAATCTAACCCTCCCGATACACAGATCTAGGACACGGTGCAGGTATTTGGACAGCAGGAGGAAAAACTGGAGCACATGCAAAACACAGGTTGGACTTGCAAACATCATTTTCAACCAATCTGATCCGAGCCAGATTCTAACATAGGACCCAGGCGCTATAAAGTACCAACGCTAGTCACTGAACCACCATGCCCCACAACGATCAGTTAAACTGTGCTGCGTCCTACCTTTTCTGGATGCCAAGGGCCATGCCTGCCAGCAAGATATAGGTGATGAAGGCCATTGCTAAGAGTGAGATAGAGAGATGGGGAAAAACGGTGATCAGTGACAGCAACCACCAGAAATGAACCTGAGTTTTTAGTTCCGACCCAAACTACTCACTGGGGATGTAGAGGTCAGGTGCGTTGACGTCATGCCGGGGCGTGAGCGGAGTATCTCTATGGTAACGCACCTCCCAGTCCTGATAAAAACATAACAGAATACAAAAAAAACAACTTGATAACACAATGCCTTTTAATTTTAAAGGACAGCCAAGTTGTGCGGCATACCCATTCACACTACGAAATAAGTCATGTGAATTTTGGTCATTCTTGACATCGACATCAGCAGTGACAACCATATTTTATATACATGCAATTCATTACTAGAATATCTCAAATCTAGGTACAATGAATGCAATAATTGCTAATAACTAAGTCATGACAAAGTGGGGACAATCCATGAATAATAAAAACAGTATGTCAATGTACACTGCATTCATTTCTAAGCACCCTAGCAAACTAATTCTGAAATCTCTGATGCTTTTAACAAAACCTTCCCCAAATTGTGGCAAATGGCTGCCGACTTCCTGATTCGTTGATGGAGACCCCACATTACCTGGTGTGTGTAGGGGAACATGAGGAGCAGCAGTTTCTTCATCACATATTTTGTGTCGACAGCAAAGAAATACTTCAGTTTGTTCATGGTCATGAATCGACTAATCTGAAAGAACCATGTCAAAAAGGGGAAACCATTAACACACGCGCTCAGTACAGAACGACTGGCATCCTAACATTTAGCTTCACCTTTCCGTTAGCCAGAAAAATAAATCCCCCCCCAGCACCCCCGTGTTCATTCTTCCTACTCATCACTGAACAACCCCCTCTCTCTGACCTCTTACTCTCATTCACCTCTTTGTTGACCATGTCCTTCCCCTGGGAAGCCAGAGATGATCCGTACATCATAGCAGCGTTTGCCATGGGGTCGACAAACAGGTCGTTCACCCCTCCAGCGCTGGGCGCCCCATAAGCTGCCACACTGCCCATATCGTACCCAGAGCTATAGTATCCCTGAGGGGCCATTGGTGGAGCTGTGGTGCTGGTGTCTTCAAAAAGCAGGGGGTCGCCAGCAGGGGGCGCTGCGCGGGCCCGAGGCTTCGCTGAAGTGATCAGGGAGCAGAGAAACAATCAGATAAATAAAAAAATTACACAAAAAATAGGAAGTTGGCAGAGAGCTGAAAATCTCCTACACCAGTTAAGCTCCAAACCACAGTATACAGTATATTCACTTTTACAGTCAGTGGCCTTTTGGTTTAAAGGGCATGGCTAGACATAAAGCTCTACTGGGGCACAGGCCCCCCCCATTACTCATATTGCTTTTTCTCTAAAGCCTGCTGCCTGCAAGAAGTGTGCAACACAAAGCACTATACAAACTTCCCTTCCTTAACCCACTATTCCTACACTACCACAAGTACTGTGAAAGGTAAACATGTAGAGATAAATCTTTATGAAAATATTTAAGGTTTATCAAAGCTTTTACTGGGGCACAGCAGATTTATACGGTATAGCGACGCTAATGGCGTGGCCCAAATTCTAGTCGGACAAAAAGTTGAAATGCAGCACTTGGGAGAAAAACGTGTGAGGTAAAAATTTAAACATTTGTCCGCCCCCCAGGAAAAATAAACAATCCCTCTAAAAATTCACTGGCCCCAAAAATTATAGTCGAAGAACACCATTAACTTCTCAAAAGGCTGGTATGTCATTATTAAAAACTATCTTCGACTGAACATAATTAACGCGTCGGTTTCAGTAACACAAACGTTGGACAAAAACAGGTATGCAAAGAGGGGCATCGCTATCAGCCTTACGAAGGTAAGCAAACCACCGATATCAGTCCAAGTCATACGGGAAAAACTCTAAGGCATAGACAGTACACAATATTAACTGTAACTACAATAACGTTCACACGTCAGTATTTGTAAGATATTTGACCACTAACGGTTAACAGGGTATTGAGGTGCCTGTCGTGTGTAGTTTCTTGCTTTAGAGTCAACGGTTATGTGACATGAAAATACGACGATGTTTTTCCAGGTAGCTCGCAATCGTGCAACGGTGGACACTGCCACATGTCACATTTCGCGGTCTACCTAAATATTCGCGAACAAACGCCCAAAGCACCCTCAGACGTCGGGGCTAGCTAATCGGTATTCAAGACAAATATAATTTTAATAAAATGTGAATAAGGCTAGAGCTCCGATAGCTAGCGATCGAGCTAGTTGGCTAGCTAACATTTTAAATTTCTTCCCGGTGTCCCTCTTAATACTTACTCGCCCGATGGCCGTGGTGTCGGAAATCCATCTAAGCAATACTGTGAGAAAACAAAACAAGAACATTAGCTAGCTAACAATAGTATTAATGTAACTAAAACATCGACTGCTAGTTGATCAAGTCATCCAGTGGTTGCGATGCCACGCCATTTATAATTACCAAAAATGTATTATCTTTTATTTAGAATAAGGGCAAGAATCAAATTCCCTGAATATTTAAGAATACAGAAAAATCATAACCCCGGTACTCACAAAACCAGACAACTCTCTAACTATTAAAAACTCACAGAAACGTAAGCGACGGAACGTCCAAACACCCACCCCGTTGCAAGATTATGGGTAAAGTTTTTTGTGCCAGCGTGGCCCATTCTGTGATTTGCATTGGTCAAAAAGAATTTCCTACACACTCAACACTTAACAATGATTGGTTGCAAAGTCAATCACTCTACTTTCATGTCAGTATTATACGAATGTCGCTAATAGACAGTGTATTTCGTCGCTTGTTAAAATACGTCATTTGAAACATCTGGATGAAAAAATGTACATTCAATAAAGGCACATTTTGAAATCTGACAACACATAATATTGACAAATAAAGGCACATTTTGAAAACTCAAAGCATATCACACTCACTTTAGAACCGAGCACCACATGAAATCCAAGTGATATAAAACGTAAATAATATGAATATACAAATCGAAATGTATTATTTTCAAGTATTCTATTGTGGGGAGGTAATATGAAACTATTTGTGAAAGATTTCTTCATATACTTTGCTGTGTAAGCAGAAATACATTAATTATGAGTTAAATGTTCTTGTTTTCTTCGACTAAAATTAACAACTTCAAATTTTCTTAGTATTTTACCAGAAAGACCCACTAAAAGAAAAAAGGAAAATAAATTATTTACTTTTTCTATTTCATTATCGCGGAATGTAGTTATTAAGATTGAAAAAACAACAAGCTGTCTTAGAAGTTTCTCCTCAGTAAAACTGTTAATTGAGCATTGGGGTGCACGGTGTTCCAGTTAAGGGCTTCCTAGTCACGTTTTTAACCATCGCAACAACAGATCTCGGAAGATAATTTTAAATTTCATTAAATATATGAAATTGCTTGCGATGCTAGGGGAATTTGTATTTCTAACATAAATCGTCATTAAATAATGTATTACCACGGTCATCTAGAAAATGTGTAACCATCTACCGTTGAAAAATCATTGAAGAAAATTCATTAATTCCTATGCAAAACATCTCTATTGTGCTAATTTGGAGTATTTGAGTATCTATGAGATTTCCAGTACAATAATACGTCTCGAATTAACGGCCGCAGGAACTTCTGTGTTGTGAGGTCACTATTAACTTTGTTCCACATTTACTCTTAAAGATTTCCCGAGGAACACAGTACCAACTGCATGAATAATTTCCACCAGTTAATTTCGTTTCAAGATCAGTTTAAGTGACATCAATACAATCAAAATCCAAAGTTTGTGTAGCAGGGTTCGTTGTGAACCAGCTCGTTGCGGAATTAATTAATTACACATCGAGAGTAATTGTGGTGAGAGTCACGACATTGAATGCATTTCAACCCTGTGTTTCATTTCCGAACCCATGAAATCAAAGAGAGGCAGAGGCAAACCTTAAAGGGACGCTTAGAACACTATGTTCTCAGCTTCGAATTGCTAAGTGTGATAGTCGTGAGGAGGGAGTTTCAGTCGGTGTACCTCGAAAATGCGAGGTGTGACCTATTCACATCACTGAAGCATCTTTCTAGACGAGGGGTGTCAGTCAGAGCTGTGGGGAAAAAGGCAACGCACCGACATGTCAAGACATGCAAAAGAGAAAGTGTTAAAGAGGGTGTATCATCACAACCACATTCCAGGCGGTTTACGTCATCACCGACGCCCTTTGGGTCTAGTTTCCTCTGGATCTTGTGAATAATTCAGATTGACAGCGACCTCATGTTCACATTTGCCCTGTAAATTGAGAAATATACTAAGCGTGTTATGAATACTACAAAGTTATTGAGGAAGTGTGCGATGAACATTTAGAAAGTGGTGGTGGCAGAGTTGCCAGCATGACACATGCGATATAAACTCTGGAGTAAAAAAGGGGAATGTTCCCACTTGCAGTTCATCTATATTACTCACTCCATGAGATGACACACGGAGGACACAGCGCAGTTAAAAATTATGTCTAAAGCATTGATCAATTTTTTAAATAAAAGTTTAATGATTTTGAAAATAACAGTAGTCTCGTTTCATGGCCTATATTATTGTTATTAACTTAAACGACAACATTTGCAATAACACGATTGTTTGATAGCTAGAAGCAACATAGGCCTATTACATTTCGACAAGATCTTGTTATATGTCAATATTTATGTGCATTTGATCGGTGTCTTTATACGATAGTGAACAAAGTATTGAAAATAAAATATTTACTTACCTGTAGACAGCAATGCATTGTTTCTTTTATAATAGCCGCATCCATCGACGAATGCATTAGTCTGTGGAAGTTTTATGTTAGTGCAGAGTAGTGTTAAATAATACATTAAATGCCTACCAATTTCTTGAAAAATATATTCCGTCAGTTTAAGCATACACTCTTCTTAGGCGGAAGCATAATGCAATAAATAATAAAATTGCTTAATTTTGGGGAATATTTTATCATAGGAATAAGTACAAATGTCAAATCGTTCGGGCATGTTGTTCTGTGCCTTCAGTTACACTAGGCGCGTTAAATCGAATTTCTTTGGAAACATAGAACAGTTCATTTATCAGATTAAAATAAGGTGTTTCAAAGTCAATGGTTCAATGAAAAATTTCGGCTAAGACCACACGCGGGTAGGGTGAGACAGTCTAATTTCTGTTATACAGTTTTCATTCTATATATATATATTACTATATTTTAATTAATTTATAGTCCTCTAAGAAGTTTATCCAACAGTCCAACACTTGGCAAGATTTTTGTTCAAACATTAAATTCTGTAGTCGTTACATTCCGTTTCATTTTAATTGTTCTTATTCCTGTCGCCATTGTTTTTGTACAAATTCAAAGGTTGGCCAACGTCCCAAGAATGTTGAGACGGTTGATGAAAATAATTCAGTAGGACCGACTTTGCAGTGAATCACTGCTTATTATCCAAACCCCCTACCACTGACCACAACTGTTGCTGTTTAGCGGCAAAGCGCGCCATACCCAGAAACGACTGCAAAGCCGCCGACATATGATTGGGCAAAATAAAAACGTCGGCAGCAAGCTAAACGGACGTATAAAGTATAAACGACCGTTTGCATCCGTTTAATATTTAACAACTTTATTATGGAATGTGAAACTTGCTCGCAGGAGGTAAACTTTTGGAGTGAATGACTATATGGATAATCAGCTTTCTGCTCTTCTTTTTGTTTATATCGATTGATTTGAAAAACAAAAACCGATGAATGGATAGCAATAAAAAAATAAAAAATAAAGAATAAATACGAGACAGGTGGATCACAAGAGGAGTTCTTGTTTGCGCTCTAAGAGAAAATCCTTGCGACGCTCGTGAAGGAAACTCACCATATATGGATATATACGTCATCTAACGTAATCACCGGCAACACCATTTCCCGTAATTCTGGAGGGGCAGTCAATATCTTGGTATAGGTTTGTTTCCACCACCATTCTGTAAATATAGTCGAACTTAAACATCGAAGACATAACAGCTCCGGCAGAAACAGATACCGATTTAGTATATGGTAAAATATTTTTCAGTTGCGAATACTCGCTTGGATTGCTGTCTCCGTTATCACCTACCGAATTCGCCTGCCTCCTACAACAAAGAGGGTTCCTCACCTTTGAACGAGTCAGTGTGGGAATTTATTTGGTTTCATCGATAGGAGCACGATACTCATACAATACATATATATTAAAATAAGACTCTGCTGGATTACAACAAGAATAATACATTTTTGGGATAAATCTTGGTGACAAGATGTATCGGAATTTCCGCGACCAATCCTTCTCCAGTGACGGCTCTGGTACCCCCAGAGGGGGACCACCTGATCCCAGCACTTCAACCTCAGAGCAGCAACAGGTAGTTATACTTATAAAATAATACATGATTAAACTTTCAAACTGAGAGCCAAATAAATAAATAAATAAATAAGCAAAATGTAATGTAAAACGTGAATAATAATGTTTTAATATGTAAAAAATATTAGTGTGTTTAATGATGATCAACAAATGGGCTAATTGTAGATTTCAAAGTATTGTTAAATTTACTTTGTGTACCAGACTCTATTTACAGGAATGTTTATTAGTGTTCCTTCCTAGTTAAACTGGCATAGTAATACCAACCAACTGTACACAGCACTGTTACCACTGATTCTATTTATTTGTTGTTAGTAGTGGCATTCATTTGAAATATAGAATGAGACATGGAGGGGAATACCCAAAGTGTTTGCTGCACTAACCTAATTCATTGTTTGACAAGGGCGTGCTTCTGTGCATTAATGGTGAGTCTGTAGATAGGTTATGGGTTCAGTGGGAGTGAGAAAATCAATGGAATAATAAGCTACTTTGCTGCTCGTGAGATTCATATGAACCTGAATACTGTCACAAATTTGGAAAACAATATATAATAATAATTATATAATACTTATAAAACTTCACATTTTATATACATATGTTTAGTAAGGGTAACACATTTTAAAATAACCAAACTGTTTCTTTGTGGAATCTACTTTAATAAAAAATAAAAAAAACCCATCAAAGCAGGTGATCCTATATTATGAAGTTTTTTTTTGAAAGACATGAAAACTGATACTTTTTACATGTGACCATCTTAATCAATTCTGAAATCCCTCTTTGTCTCCATTTATTTCATTAGCATAAGTTCCCTGTGTCAGGAGCTGGCGAATTCGTCCCCAGCCTCAACACCATCACCTCCAGCCAAGACCTTCAGTGGCTGGTCCAGCCGACCCTCATGCCCCCAACAAGCCTACCCAGACTCCCCCAGCCCCCATACACACACCCCCCCGGGCCCCATTCCCTACCACGCCATTCCTCCCAACCGCATCTTCTCCGGCAGGGGGTCATAAGGGCGGTCGGGGGTACGGAGGGAACAACCAGGCGAAGAAACGATGATTACGTGAGTCTTTTGTTGATGTGGACGGCCGTGCTTACGGGTCAGAGGTGAAACGTAGACAGGTCAAAATGTGAGATGAAGAAGTGGCGGGTGGGTCCAGACAGCACACACGTGTGTGTGTGTGTAATTCAGTCATTGGTAGACTCCTCTCCTGTGCGGTGACTGTTACGCTGTCGTAGCCCTCTCACCCTGTAGACAATAGAGCCAGGGAGGTTTTCACTTTTCAAGGATTGGCTGATGAGAAGAGCTGCAACAGGCTGAACAGAGCGAAAGGGAGACAGCTGAGTCAGGGCCAATAGTGTGCGTAACATCCTGTACTATGACTAGTTCTGAGCATGACAAATCAGCACACATTTGCCCATGTTTGCCAGATTGAGAACAGGAGGGTGGGGTGTTGGTTGTAGTGGTGGGAGGGGGGGTCCCTAGACGTGGGGAATTCGAAACTTCTCCTTGGAAGGAAAATGTGAGCTGTAGATGGAGGACTTCTGTGAAAACAATATGTCAGGAACCTGTTGTGAGGAGGGGGGCCAGGAGCTAATCATGATTTTTTTAAATTTCATTGTGCTGTGTAATTGTATACACTTTGAAACATGGTTTCTGTTGATAATGAGTCATTTTGAAGTGTGTGTGCTTTGTATAGAACTGTGTATGTGGTTTCTACTTTGTATGCGTGCATATAGGCACACAGACAATAGAATACTGTATTTATTTCTGTGTATGACAGGACACGCTAACAACAGAGTTCATTGTTATCTGCTGAAATGAGACGAGCAAAGGGAGATAGTGGGTCAATAAATAAAAAAATTAGTTGGACATCGGTTGAAATTAATAGGTGTATCAATTTTGACTCCAGATAATGCAAAAGAAAAGTTTTCAGTCTTGAACTTAAAGCTAGCACTTTTTAAATGATATACTACACCATTACTATACTTCTTTACTATAGCAAATAGGCTGACATAATTAGCTACCAGTCTTCTATTACAACAGGGACTTATTTTTTCTTCTAATATAACATAACTATTTGCTTTATCATGTCCCTGTTTGATGAGATGAAAGAAATACTGGTCGTACAATTGAGAACAATCCTGCTTTCCTCAGCACACAAAAGGCTTTAATTAAATTTATTTAATTATTATTTAAAATATTTTAATATTTAAAATATTTAAAATATTCTAATACCAAAAGTGTTTTCGTGTAAATTGGCAAAGATGAAAGTTTAAGAGTGATAATGCGGTTTCAGGAAGTCATGTGACTCATACGGGGCTGGTCATATGACTCACACCTTAGTCACCAGACTGCACGTGAGTCATCCCGACATAGGGACAGCATGACACAGGGGGAAAATGATCAAATATTAAACTCGATTGGAGAAAGCATCCTGGACAGATTTTTTGTCATGGCGAAACAGCTATTTAAAACCTCCTGGATGGGGCTCTGCCACAGTCTGCACGTTTTTTTAACGAGGTGCACTAATAATGTATAGCCACAAGATGGCAGTATTTATAAAACAACCGACCAAACAAGGGGATATGTGTACATATATAAAAGCAAGAATGAATGTGAGGGATTTCAGTTGTAACATTGTAACATTTACACTACTTCTTCAAAACACCAGCAAATAAGCTTACCAATAATTTAAATATTGCTTAATTTTTAAATCAATTAATATTCAGTTTCTCTGTCTCCCCTTTATCTCGCCAGTTGTCACAAGAAGACCTTGAAAGGCGGAGAATAAGGAGGGAGAGGAACAAGCTGGCAGCTGCAAAGTGCCGGAACCGTCGCCGTGAACTGACAGACACGCTGCAGAACGTGAGTCTAGCCCTCACCTTGCTATCAAATTAAAACACCGACCTTAACTACAGTTAACTGCTCCACTCTCCTTTACTAGGCACCTCCTATCGGCCACACCCTTCAGACAAGATTTTCAACTG
>JAOVYW010000002.1:6515822-6543910 GCA_025775045.1 Hiodon tergisus | reverse complement strand
CACACACACACACACACACACACACACACACACACACACACACACACACACACACACACACACACACACACACATAGCTACTGTTAAACAGTGTGAGACTGTAAGGGACTCAGAGACACCTGGTTCGAACTTCTGTGACTGATAGAAAAAGTAAAAAGACAAAAAAAAAAAATAGACAACGAATCCAGGGACAACGATTGCCACCATGTTTATTCACCAGAAATGAATACCGGTGTGTTATCATTTTAAAATGAGAGATTGAGAGGCTTTTAAAAATACGTCCTTTGTCTGAGTAAAACTTTCAGATCTTTAGCCATGCCTTTGGCCATGAAGCACACTCAGTGAGAGACAGAAAGGTTGATAAAGAGAAAGAGACAGAAAGACAGAGGTTAGACATAAAAAAAAAAATCCTGCTGCTAGGAGTTCTGTAATGATGTCACACAACTGCATCATGTCACCATGGCAACCCTGCATCAGCACCGTCTTGCTGAGAGGGGACGAGAGAGACAGAACCAGAGGCATAGAGAAATCTAGATGATGGGTGAAACAGATGGATGAGAGTGAAGAAGGTTTTTGGTGGAAATTATTATTTTCTTTATTTAAAACAATCTACTCCCTCCATGTAACACAAATAAAAACATGTGGAAAGAAGGTGAACACACTTTTCCAAGAAATATTACATTTTTCTTTATGAGACTATTATTTTAAAAGCCCCGGTGCAAAATGTATGTCTTGATTCATCCCCGATAAAGATGAGTGATCATTTTAATTTCCCATAAACGTAATCAATATCCTGTTATTCAAACTTATAATTAACAGTCTCATTAACTTCCCAAAAAGTGCCCTGTATTTCTAGGCGATAATAAACCATATCCATAGCGTAGTCATAAAGACAGTACAGTCAGACATCTGTTATATTGTCCTCAGTTGGTGAAACTTTAAAGCATTTTGGACTTTCATTGCATGCGTATGTTAACACGTAGGTAGAGGACGCAATTACAGAGCAATATTCGACAGGGGAGAGACACCAGCGACTAACTCAGACTGTTACCCCGATTTCCTGCCCCAAGTTTCTAAAAATAAACTGAATTGGAAAAAAAAGAAAAGAGGAGCAAAAAAGGTACAAGGCTTCAAGTTCTGGAAACATCACCAACCGAAGGAGGGAGGGAGAGAGAAGAGAGGGAGAGAGAGAAGAGAGGGAGGGAGAGAAGAGAGGGAGAGAGAGAGAAGAGAGGGAGAGAGAGAGAAGACAGGGAAAGAGAAGAGAGGGAGGGAAAGAGAAGAGAGGGAGGGAGAGAGAGAGAAGAGAGGGAGAGAGAAGAGAGGGAGGGAAAGAGAAGAGATGGAGAGAAGAGAGGGAGGGAGAGAGAAGAGCGGGAAAGAGAAGGGAGGGAGAGAGAGAAGAGAAGAAGAGAGAGAAGAGAGAGGGAGGAAAAGAGAAGAGAGGGAGAGAGAGAGAAGAGAGGGAGAGAGAAGAGAGGGAAGGAGCGAGAACAGAGGGAGAGAGAGAAGAGAGGGAGGGAAAGAGAAGAGAGAAGGGAGAGAGAAGAGAGGGAAGGAGAGAGAAGAGAGGGAGAGAGAGAAGAGAGGGAGGGAAAGAGAAGAGAGGGAGGGGAGGAAAGGGATGGAGAGAGTGTGGGGGGGTTGCGTAGGTGTTTGTTCAGCTCTCTCAGAAACACTGGATCTGTCTATGAAACTGGCTGAACAGATGCGTACGAAAAGGGATGTATGTTCGAGTC
This sequence comes from Hiodon tergisus, assembly GCA_025775045.1. NCBI lineage: Eukaryota > Metazoa > Chordata > Actinopteri > Hiodontiformes > Hiodontidae > Hiodon > Hiodon tergisus. The sequence continues at coordinate 6,542,171 of JAOVYW010000002.1, read as the reverse complement.
TACCCGTACGCATGCAGACACACACGCATACAGTCACACACGTACAGCTATACACACGCAAAGAAACGGGTACAGTGTATGATACAAGAACGTTTACTCCAAAGTAGGCTGACAATCCGATTCACATCGTGACAACCAAACGTACCATTTTGCTGCAAATTTTAAATAAAATCCTGTCTGTTGTTTTTGTGTGCTTTTCTCTTCCCACCCTCTCCCTCTCTGTGCCTCTCTTTCATCGCTACCTATACGACCCTTCATTTGCTCATACCTCATCTGCCTTCCTCCACCTCTCCATTGGTCTACCTCTGCGTCTCTTCCTCCATTTCTCTCTTCCACACTCCCTCTCTCCCGGTCCTCTCCTCTCACTCGTTCTCTGGCGCAGGAGTGGGAGGCGTTGCTAGGCAACAGATTAGGTCTTTTCTTTCAAGAAGCGGAGTGAAGACCTTGATTCTTTCAGTGTAAAAATAAACACCAGCGAGTAGAAAGAGAGACTGGAGAAAAAGGACAAGCATCCTTGAACTGATGGCGAAGGCGAAGCCTTTGTTTCCGCGAAACAGGGAAAAAAATCAGCTCTGCGGCTCGCTGCCTCCCCGTCCCATTCTTTCATTCTATACCACTGTTCCCTCTCTGTCCCCATCTTTTCTACTTTCTCTCTCAAAAGTTGCTATTTGCGATAATGTAATGTGTAAAAATACGCCTTTCAGAAACAGACAGGAACGCCAATGAGCAAACAATAGCAAGCATCTCACTCACAAATCGCTAGACTATTGTGTTGTAAATTTTAATGAACGACAATACGATTAAAATATGTATAATATAGCTATTTGGCTTTCTTTTGAATAGTTTGCACCCTGTCAAGTTTCAACCTTCTGTGGTAATTTCGTCAAAAATGTTTGCTAAAAAGTACTTGGAAGAACGAGCCCTAACATTTATCTGTAGTATGTGGACCCAAGAGCTTGAAGAGTCGTACATTACCAACTCAGGGTCTCTTCTGGGGTTTTACGGGTAACGTATGTCACAGGAGGAAGATAATTAATACCAATCAAGAATACCACAAAATGAACTGTCGTCTCCGTTTCGAACAACGTGCACAACATGCTGAATGTATTTTCTGTATGAAGCCATCGCACGCAGGTGTGAGGTTCAAACTAATACGTTGCCATGGGTTATGCAATTAAAATAGTTAATTTCTTTGTATTCAGTAAGTGCTAGTTTACAGTAAGTTTTAGCATTGAACTATTAGCTTCGCAAATTTTTCACGGTCTGCTTTTCTCTCACGGTAAGACATGAACACAGAGTTTATGCACAACCTATTCACTTCCCATGCTAGTGACAGCAAGCGCGAGCGTCGACAAACTGGCACGTAACCGAACCCATACAGATGGGACGGAAACGAGCTCTTACTCAGAAGAAAAAACGTGCGATATAGAGCCACAAGACTCCCCAGTGGGGCCGTAATGTCCTCTTTCAATTTCAGACAGGAAAATGGGTACACTCAACCTGCTTCGACTTAGTCGCATCCGCCACCTGGTCACCTCCATGATGTCTGTAACGAAAATGTAGATGTAAAATAATGCGTGGGACGTGGCCCTAAGTGCCCTAAGTGATTATTAAGAACTACCAGAATTGCTGCGATTAAAATATGATGTGTGTATGTTTGTGTGTGTGCGTTTGTACACGAGGCTGCAGTATTCTAAAACACCTAGAAATACAACGACGTTAAATTGGCAGGCTGTTTCACTGCAAACAGCGTTTACATCGCTGAACTACCTAGCCCTTACAAACATTCGATTTGGGAAAATGCAGTGATCACCGAACTTTTTAACAGCCATGGGATATGTTAAAACTCCCAATAACATGATGGAAAGCAGAGTATTGCTTGTCGCAAAAGCTGCCGATTGAAACCAGAGAGCGCGCAAGAAGGCAAGCAATGATCTCCCGCGAGAAAACCGATGAACAACGCAACTCACCGGGCGCTCTTTTAAGCACGTCAGGGATCGTAGTGCTTTTAAAATTGAGTGTCAGCCAACAGAGAAACGATCCGACATGGCCTCAACAGCTAGAACTTAATGTTACTAATTTGTAACATTTTCCTCTCCAATCACGACATATTTTAAAACTTTCAACAGCACGAACCCACCATCACTAAAAAGTTCCTTTCAAATAGTTTAATTTAATATTTCCGGACTTTCGTTAACGGTATCTTCAACTCTCCAGGTCTCCAGAAGACACCGTAGTTGTACTAAGGTCGACTACTGCAGTTATTGATTTAGGCTACACCATGCGTCGCGTTTTAATATAAACGTTCAGAGTATAGCTATCGCAATATAGCCACACACAATATTTAAATTGTCTAAATTCGAGTTAATCTTTCAATAGGCTATCTGTAATTGATTATCTATTATGGTCCATTTGGGAGGATTAAATCAAAGCAGAATAACATTAAGATTTTATAATTTCATCATTTCATAGGAAGGTATGTCGACAAAGTACTGAACATTCTTAATGTTAAACAAACTTGGAATTTTGGAGAAAACAAACCCAATATGGCCTTGAGATTATATATATTAATTGAGAGCACTGGTGACACGACTTGTCAAGACATCTCAAAAACGATCTGTTCGCATGTCATGACAACAATGAACCATTCTGATTTTTAAAAAAAAGTTATCTAAAAATAGCACAATTTCAGTTATAGGCGAGGGTGTGTTTGCGCGCACAAATGTCAGTCACAGGTAAACAAGTATTTATAGAAGCCGAGTGATTTATCAAAACACGCACCCCCTCAATTCAACAGGTTTGAGACACGCGTGTTTGTTTGTGCTGGTAGTCGTGGGGGTCGGGACGTGCAATCCTTAATAGATTCCTCCAGTTCCTCTATAGAGTTTGAAACCGGTCTGGCGAGAGACATGAAATCATTATGCTTTCAAACCAATTGATGGCTATGGTTTTCCTCACGATGAAACATAAAGATGATTGGAGCCGTCGCCATTAATTAAAAGTCCCGCAATTCGGAAATAACCACCGATACGGCTAAACTTCATTACTTTTGTGAAGAAGTCATACTTAAATTCAACATGATTTAATTTAGAATTATTCCTTCAGTGACATTTCAGTTTAACTTCACTGGCTATTCTCAAATTCACCGTAGCATCAATTCCTCCACCCCATACTCTTTTGCCAGTATAAACTGAGAGGGAGGGAGAGAGATAGGGGTTATCATAGTTGTTATTACATATAATCAAGTCATTTACCAGACGCTCTTTCCCAGGGTGACTTCCCGTGCATGATAATTACTATAACAAATTAAGTATGATACTAAATATATTATGATAGGCAAGCATACACATAATTATTACTTTCTAAATAGAAAAACGTACATAAATTACACATAACATGTCAACAATGTAAATATATCTTAATAATAAAAATAAACTTTCATTAACATTCAATTCACGACACTTCCAGATAATTTTAATTTATTTGACGGAACACCTTTGTCGGGGGGTGGCGAAACTATTGCCCAGTTAACAAGACTGCCTAGCCTGATCTGGGGGGGGGGCCGCTGTGTTTTACACCGCTTTGCAGTTCAGAGATAAGGAGAAAACAAAATATAGACTTTGTTTACGCTCCTGTTTGAATAACGAAGTGTGTGTTTTTCTGCACGTGTTACAGTTTGATGGTCTGACCGAGAGTAATTTTGACAAACAGAGGTCTCATCTCTCTCACCGCACATTAAATAGCTTGAACAAGCTTGCACGAATGTTACGGACCCCTGTAGCTCTGAATTATTGTTAGAAAATGACGCCCAGTGGCCAGGTGCATCAAACAAATGTGTTGCGTTTCACCTTTAACCTTAATGTTAGCCCTTTGTTTTAAAATATAAAGAATGCTCCCATCAATCGGCAGTCGGCTTGAAACAACCTATTTCTTAAATGATTTAATACCCTGAAGGTCATAGAGGATGACAGCGAGGTGCGCGAGGTAATCGACAACCACAGTGTTAAAACCCAACCGCTGTTTCGTCTGGATTGGTTGGTTTCGCCTTATAAGGAAATCATAAGTTATGTAAGGTATTCGACGCAATTAAATGTTTCTTAAAACACTGAACGATATCCCTCCTTCTCCTGTATCTATCTCCGGCGGTAGATAAGTCAACTAAATTCAGCGCTTGCTCCTTTCACAAAAAATAAATAAATAAATAAATCTGCGTGGGATTCCACTGTGTGACACTGCCCTACTCCAGTCTTTCTTGCCCGCATACGGTTTCCAAGCTATATCAAGGAGATAGTGACCGCGTTTCAATATATGCCATACAACCGTGTCGGAAAACCAAAAAACTACAACGTAACACAAACCCAGTGCTGTATTTCCCTGCATAATCCCGTTCATAAATGTATTTCCTGATAATAATAAAAAACAATGTACACAGGAATTTTGCGATTATTGGCAGCAATGACCTTAACGGTTGAACATACGGGTTTTCTATAAGATAACACTGAATAAGAATGAGACTGAAAATGTATTGCGATAACTAGAATATATGTATAAGGGCGTTTTAATTTCTAAGGCAAGATAAAGAAAGCCGTATGGGAATGGAGAAAGAAATATGTATCTATTTCGTATGCAGCTCAGTTTCAGCCCAGTGATAACGAGCCAACCCCTCCTTCGGCTGATTACACCGGGGGCCCGGTGACTCCGTCTACGTGTATCCCCGCCCCTATCTCGGTTTTGTCCAAATCTGGCTTTTTGCGTCGCCGGAGCTCCCGATACTCAGCCAACGTCATCGCCTGGGAGAGAGATGGGCTGACGTCGAAGTAGAGTCACTGAGAGAGAGGAATGGGGGGGGGGGTTCAGTATTGCTAACGTTGATATCAATCCCCCTCTCAACCCCCCTTCGCAACCTCCCCCCCCTCTCTTACGCTGGTGTTAGCGCGTCGGGAGCCCCCCTATGCCGACGGAGTCCCAGCCTATATAAGTTACCGGCGAGCAGAGCCACTCCACCAGATACACGGGCTACCGACATCTGGGCGAGAGAAAAGCGACTAGCCGCCGACTCACACTTCACATCGGTGGAGAGATACATCAACCAGCCGGCCGGCCGACAGAGCCGGGCGCTGTGGCGGAACCGAAGCGACGCACCACGGAACGCACAAGAAATAAGGAGAAACAAGAGACCTAATTCAGGAGTAAACCGATATAAAACTATACTACTTCAGTAAAATAGTGGTATTAATTACACTTCGAGCAACTGTCTCTTCATCTCAGGCAATTAGTCGTCGAAAAAAAAGAGAATCTTGACCTGAACTCAAATCACGCCGTCACCGTCAACTCCTGATCTGGCGACTCCAGCTAAAATGTATCGTTCTACGAAAGGAGCGTCAAAAGCTCGAAGGGACCAAATCAACGCGGAGATTCGGAACCTCAAGGAGCTGTTGCCGATCTCCGATGCGGACAAAGCTCGACTGTCTTATCTCCACATCATGTCGCTGGCCTGCATGTATACGAGAAAGTCCGTCTTCTTTTCTCAAGGTAAAACGAGTAACAACAATAAGTGTTGTGTGTCTTTGTGTCTTCATTATCTTTTGATTTTTAACATCATTTTGTATGCTGTTGCGGTGCAGTGCAGAAAGGGTTGAATCAACAGGTGGAGTGGTAACTCAGTTTAGCGGCGAAGAGGATACAGTTGGATTGATGTTAATTATCTAGATGTGCACAGGCTGTATTAGTATGTGACTAGCTGAGCGTTTTCCAACGGTTATATTCGCTCAATATTGTCTTATAAATTAAACTCGACATCAGAAATGCGCGAGCTGCTATCCGAAGTGCTGAACCATGGTCAATGCTGTCCGTGGTGCTGGAATGTTGGTTAGCGCGACACAATCAAAGCAGAGAGAATAGAAGGCGAAATTTAAAATGATATTTCCATCACTTTCATACCGGTGAAGAGGTAACCAGTGAGATTTTCACTAAGGATTATAGCTATCAATTAGGCAATGAGTGTGTTCAAAGTTAACGAGAGTGCAACAGAGCGCAACACATCAGTAATTAGGAGCTAAACCAACGCCAGTTTCCCCGAACGCATTTCATGTTGTTGACGTGTGGTTCGCCATTGCTAACGTTTTGTTTCCCTTGCCTGTAGAAGCGGCTGCGGATGGCAGTCAGGAAGAGAGCTTGAGCTTCCTGAACTCCCAGGAGCTGTCGGAGATGGTGGACGCCATGCCGGGTTTCCTGCTCTTGCTGACTGGCGAGGGCAAGCTACTCTACCTGTCGGACAGCGTCGCTGAACATCTTGGACACTCCATGGTGAGTCCTGAAAATTGACAGAATAACCATAATAACAAAAACTCTCTGAAGCATGTTTATCAGATCTATTATAAGAGAGTGTATTTAATCACTTAATGAGCTAGCCAGCTGTGTGGTGATGTGTTTTAAATATATTGATCGTTAAAAAAAAATTGTAACTGCATTTAAAAGCGATTCGATTGCTTAACAGTGGACTGTTTGATTCCGACATTTTTTGGAAGTCCCTAGTTTCCCCATGGGCACATTTCCGTGTCATTTAGGAACACATTTTCCACCCTCTCAGTCTGGCAGCTTGTGTGTAGTTTGGGTGACTCATCGTCATAAACCAATAATCAAAACCCAGCAGGCACTTGAAGGGGTCGGCAGTAAAAAACCAGAGAGGGAGAGAGAGTGTGAGCCCATGCCTCATACAAACACAATTCATTCATTTTTGATTGGGTCATAATTGCTAGGACTGAAATGCATGCAGGGTAGAGTGCGGAGTTAGCGAAGGTGCAAATCCATGAGTCATCCAGACAGATGGATGATATGAGAGATGGTTTACAAGGTAGAATAGGAAAAAAAAGTACTTCAGAGACACAGGGACAGGTAAAATATGAAATAGCTAAGAAAAAAATGTTTTAAGAAAACAAACTGGTGATACTGCGTAGGTAAGACAATTAGATAATTCATTAATAGAAACATTCCCTCTATTTGAATCTTTCAGGTGGACCTGGTTGCCCAGGGTGACAGTGTCTATGATATCATCGATCCCACTGATCACTTTGTCATGCGGAGCAACCTTGTACCTTCAGCAACATCACCTGACACAGGTAAGAATGCGAGTGTTTGTCTTCCGATCATGGCTGATTTCCTGCGCGGATTCTGAATGTTTAACAAACGCATGTCTTCTTTATTCTTCCCTCTCTTAGACCGCCTGTTTCGCTGTCGCTTCAACACCTCCAAGTCCGTCCGCAGACAGAGTATTGGGAACAAGCTGGTGCTCATCCGGGCTCGCTGCCTGTCACCGCCCTGCCCCGCCTCCTCGCCCAGCTCCTATTGGACCACCAACCCAGTGTGGGTGTGTTTCTGCTCTCCGCTGGAGCCCCATCCCACCCCCGCCAGGGAGCCCCTGCAGACTCTGTCCGCCGAACACGCCTTCTTCCTGGCTTTCTTCCACTCCCAGCACAGCCGAGACATGAGGCTGCAAGACGCACAGGACAGGTGAGAGAGCGCTCTCGTCACTCCTTTGAGCTGCGCCTGGAACTGAGCAGCACTCCAAACTGGGCGTTGTGACGTGTCAATGACCCTTCTCTCTCCTGTTGTCCTCTGCGCAGTGTGAAGGCATACCTGGGCTTCGATGTGCCGGCGTTGCGGTCACGCTCCTGGTACAGCCTGCTACACCCGGAGGACCTCTCTCACGCCTCAGCCCAGCACTGCAGCCTGTGTGAGTAGCCCCTGCCTAATGTCCAGCTCACCGGGGGACGACATGACACCCACACACACCCACAGCTTCCAAAACAAACTTGGACCAAAATCACAGAATTTGATGATTAGCTCTGTGTTTCCTCAATGGGACAAAGTGCTCATGCTCTCTCTCTCTCTGCTTATTCCCGTTCTCCATAGTGAGTGAAGGAGGCGAGGGCCGGGTAGACATGGTGGTCAGGGTGGAGACGGCCGACCAATCCTGGGTCTGGCTCTACATGGTACTGCAGCTTGAGGCCGGCGAGAACCCCATCAGCTGCCACAACTATGTCATAAGGTGAGAGTTTTCATCATCACATCTTCCTCTTTGTGAGCTGAGTATACACTGCAACATGCGACAGTATAAGGCGTCCATTCCAGATGGCTAACGCTTTTCATCTCTGTCTCTTTTGCAGTGAGTCTGAGGCGTGGTCGGTGAGACAGCAGCTGTGCACTGAGCAGAGCCAGCTTGCAAGGGTGCTTAGCACCAGCACTTCCTATCAGGACAGCCTGAGCCTACAGTCCCCAGACACTCTGTCCAGCCCGGACCAGGTCTTCACGCCGGGCAGCAGCGGCCTGTCGGTCCAGTCCTTCGACTTCAGCGCCACGGTGTGCGGGTTGGGGACCTCTGAGGAGCTGGGGGCCACCGCCACATCCGCGTCGGCCCCGGAGCCCATGCAGCTCGAGGGCGACCCTCGGTCCAGCATTTCGTCTCTGGAAGAGGAGACCTTCTTCCAGCAGCAGCAGCAACAGCAGCAGCAGCAGCATTCCAGTGGTCCTGCCGCCAGCCCAGCTTCTTCTTCCTCTCCCACCCCAGTAACTGTTGCGACGGTGTCTGACTTGGACTTCCTCACCCAGAACATCTTCCTGCCCCCGTCCTTCCCGCTCGAGCCCCCCCTGCCAGTCCTGCCTTTGCCTCTCCCCCCTGTCCCGGCAACTCACTCCCAGCAGGGGAAGGAGTTTGTGTGCACACCCCCCTACACACCGCAGCTTGGGGGGGGCAGCTTCTTGTTTGGGGAGCCACTCCTCGGCTTCGACCCTGCCAGCGTCACGACGCCGTCTCCTCCGGCTGCCTCGACCACCTCCGCCGGCACTCCAAGCGTTTCTCCTCCCGCTCCTGCGAACACTGCGGCTGGACCCACTGCCCCCACAACGCAGTCCCTGCTCCTCCCGCTCAACATCCAGCTGCCCTCCTCCTCCGAGCTGCTCTTCCCGGTTGAGCCGTGCAGCGGGTCTCTCTACGAAAAGCTGCCGCCCACCCCGGACAGTCCCGGAGACGGCGATTGCACTGTAATGACTCTGCCTGAAGTCCGGGGCCCCCTCTATGTAGACGTGCCCCTGGGGCCCCTCCATTACCCGCCAGAGGGTCTCCTAACGCCGGAAGCCTCTCCCGGAAAACAGCCCTGCCTTTCTTTCTTCTCTGTAGAGAGAGAGAGGGAGAAGGAGCAAACTGAAATTTCACTCTTAGCCCAGCACATCAGCTCTTTAGCAGAAGAATTCTATCCTGACCCCATCTTTGCAAAGCTCGGCCCCTCTTCCCTTGTCCCCTCCCCGTCCTATTCCCCAAGTCTTACCCAGGCCCCTCCTTCCATGGATTCCGCCTCTCAACCAGACGAATTCTACCCCATAAAGTCCTGGAGAGGTCTGGACTTCCCCCCATTTCCAGACGACGTCTTTCTGTTTGAAGAGAGCGTCTTAGAAACCCTCCTTCAGGACCTCTCCGCCTCACCCTCTTCCTGTCCCTCCTCCCCTTCCTCCTCATGCTCCCCACCTTCCCCTCCTACCCCAGTGTGCTGGCGCCCACCCCCCCACTTTGAAGGGGGCTCTGTAGTGGGCGTCGGCCACTTCTGTAGCGTCCAATCGGCGCACTGTAACTGCATGGCCGGGTGTGGGGCGACGGCGTCCATCGACGCAGGGGAGGCCGGTGACAGCGGGGTGGCTGGGGACGAGATGGAGATCGAGTTGGTGTCTTTGCCACTTTCTTCCTCCTCCCCCGTCCCGGCGTCCCCACCCTCGCTGCTGACGGCCTCCCCTGCCTCCGCCCCTGCCACGCCCGTCGCCCCCACCGCCCTCGACATGCCCTGCGCCCAGTCCCTCCTGGAGGAGCTGGCCGCCCTGGAACCCGTGTTTGGGGCAGGTGCCTCGATCGCCCCTGGCCTGGGGCAACAACCTGAGTTGTATCAACTCCCATGTCGCCCGCCACCACAGCGCTTCCACCCAGGTGAGGGATGGTTTCGCTCTTTCTGCATGCCTGCCTTTCTCTAGATGAAACACATTCTCTGTCTCATGTTGGCTTCATTAAAAATGCACCATGGTACCCTCAACAAAGCACTATCATGTGTAACGCTAAATCTCCTCACACATAGCAGTTTAGTTGAAACAGTGAACTGCTCAATTCAGTTAGTATACAATGTACAATGTGCATGGTTCTTCAAGCATGGCTTAGCCTGTGTTGACCTCTCAGACTGACCTCTCCTCCTCTCCTCTTGTCTTGTCTTGCAGATGGAAGTGGAAGTGATCCTCCGTTTTAAATAAGTCTGTGACTTACTTCATTAAGTATGGCATATTGTCATATTTTGTGGAGCTGCCACTTTTGTGGAAAAAGTGAAGAGCACATTGTGTAAAATAAATACACACAAAATGTATATAAAGACTGAAAGGACATTTACTTGCGTGTCTAACGTGAACAAAGATTGTCTTCAACTTTTGTTTGATTTACCGATCGATGTATTTATATGAATGACAGTGTCGCTGAACAGCTGAACGGACCTGAATATCAGTGGGATTTCAGGTCCCGTTTTGTCTCACTGCTTTTCTGTAACACCGGCCTCGGCTTCGACGGGATGGAGGTTCCAAACGAAACCTCTGACCTTCCAAGCGCAATTCAACTTACAGATGTACTTGTATTCACTCGTAGTGAGGAACTTCTATAGTGAACTGTTAAGAAAAGACAAAAAAAAAATGTTTATCCTTGCGCTTTGAACAAGAAAACAACCGCCTTGTTTCTTGGTTATGCTTGTAATGATGCAGCACAAACACAAGACACAAATGTTTAGGGAAACGAAGCTTAAACCTGAAGCCGCACCTGAAGTCGAGGAGCTGAAACGTAATGTGACATCATGCCATTTGCTTCAGCAGCTTCTGCCTGATTCATCTGCGCTCCCCTGATGTTAGAACACCCTCTTACATGTCGGGACATCGACGACAAAACTAAATCCAAAATCGATCCCAGCAAATTTCCAGCATTTTGAGCTTTGCGTTTGTGGCTGCAACTATTTCTTCAACACTTGACTTTAAAATATTTATTTATTTATTTTATTTACTTACTGTTTTGTTTATTTAAGACTTGTGTATTGATGTGCTTGAACAAATGTTTGGAAAACATGTAAAGTACTAGTGTATTTTTGAGGAAGGAGGAGGTCCAGCCACCCTGTTTCTCAGTAACACGTCACAAACATGCCAAGTGGAGAGCAGACGGGCACCTCCTCCTCGTGGCATCTTTTCTAGCGATGTACAGGAAACGACATCACCTGCTGTGTGCGAGGCACGCAGCACCCGGGTGAGGCACGGTACATTTGGTGTTCTGCGCCTGGCTTCTGAAAGGCCGAGTTGATGGCCCTTCAAGGCAGGCGCTTCTCCGGGGTTGGGGGGCATGCTGCCCCTGCGTTTCTGTTGCGCGAGCGCTTGCAGCAGGCAGCAGCCCCAGTTTACAGGGCACACCCCCGACCCACTTTGTAATGACAGTGACTGGTGTGACACCGTACTTCAGTACCCAGGTAGTGTGGTGGCCAATTAGCAGAGACCTGGTAACAGGTGCTTGTGTGAATGGTTGATTCTTCTTTTTTGAGAGGGAAAAAAAATCTAAAGTTACTTGAAGTTTTTTTTTGTTTTAAAAAATGAACTGGAAAATAGGGATGGGGTACTATTTCTATTTAGTTATTATTAAGCGACACGGGTTGAGAATGGTTCTATTCCCATGGTGTCGACTCGCTAACGTAGAGTTGTCTACGGTAAAGTAAAGGATTGATTCCTACGTTCTAGCTATTTAAGTGCTAAGTTAAAAACAAAGATCTTAAAGAGTATAATATTGTATGTGTGAAATCTAAAAATGAATGTGGTTTAATGTACATGCACACAGACATGTACTCGCACGTTGTACAGCTATTCACAGCCGGTGGAGCAAAAAGGTTGTACACATTTGTATATTTATATAAATATCTGTAAATATCAGAGAATTTTTATTATATAAGGAAAATGTACATGAAATATTATATCTTACGAAGAATGGACATTGTCGAGCAGTGTTCTTTTGTGTTGCTGATAAGTGTATTTGGTTGTCAAACAAATGCATTTATATTAAAGTGCACTTAAAACCGATTGAAGTCTGCCTCCTTGCCTCTTCCTTAGGTGCATGGCCAGGCCCTCCTTTGGGTTTCCCTCTCCCCTTTTCCTCTCCTCCGCTCTGCCAACCTGCCTTCTCTTCTCCACTCTGGTTCTGTACTCTGTGTTCTCTCCCTATGTTCTCACACTCGCTCACGAGCACTCGTCGGCAGCGCTGACGCACGCACGCACGCACGCAACGAGGCACCGCCTGACTCTCTCTGACTCAGACTGACGCACGCATACGCACGACATGGAGGCACTCACATGGACACAATCGGCTTCCCACTCATTGGCCAGAGCAGGCGCACGCATCTCCGCCTGCCCCCCCCCCTCATAGCAGCCCACACTCACTTGATGTACCTGCTACCATGACAGCACACAGCATCTGCTGTCAGACTCCATATATGGGCTTCCCTGCTCAGGGGCACAATTTGCAGCCCCCCCCCTCCACTCTCCTTCCCCCTCCCTTCCTCTTTCACTTCCTTGTCACAGATAGGATGAGAGAACAAGACAGAAACAGGACTGTGTTGCTGTGCAGATGAATTCTTCAACAAGCCCACCTCTCCTCTTTACTCCCATTAAAACCACCAACTCTCATTCACTAAAAAACTCCCCTCATTCAGGAAAAAATTGGGCCCAGTAGCTAATAAATCTGTCATCCACATTCTTCCCTATTCATCTTTCCTCCATCTATACATTTCAAATGAAACAAGTCCTTCCCTCCCTCTCAAATCCTTCTTTCTCTTGCTCCTGGGAGGATCAGACGCCTCAGGAGGTGAGCGAGGTGAACCCTTAAGCAGGGACGCGACCGAACGGCGGAAAGCAGTTGAAAACGACGAGTCCTGCATCTCAGGCGACACCAGCCCTTGGCTCCGTCTCCCGCGTATCGCACTTTGTCAGCGTCGCCCTCACGCACCCGCTCCCACTCCTCCATGAGTCCGTGTCTTTCGTTCTCGCACCTTCTATTCGTCTTTGACAGCCGTCCGTCGTATTTTCGCGCCACTTCAAGCTCCCTCTCTTTTCCGTCTCTCTCACTCCCTGTCTCTAAATTCACCGCTCCGCTTCTCACCACCCCAGCAGTGCATCCACATGTTTATGGTACCCGGCCATGCAAGGTACAAAAATGCTTAGAAAACATTAATGGCAAACATCAAGGGACCAAACTCTCGCTAAAATGTGCCGATTCATAAAAAGAATCACACACCAAGGCTGCACGCAAATTTACTGAAAGATCAAATTATCAACAAACTTTAAAAAGACACACATTTTCCAAGCAGAAATTACTACTGCAATTGCACGGCCGAATATTATCTGGGCCAGTGGTATTGTGCTAAAGGAACATAATCTGAATCCGCATTCAAGCAATTTTACCGAAAAGCTCTCAACAGTCTCTTCTGCCACCATGTGGTTTGACATAGTATCTGCACTTCATTCAGCAGAGCAGGCTCTGAACAGACTGGTCGACTGGTAACAGAGGCAGTGACGCGCACGAGGGGGTGCCGCATAGGCCAAGAAAATATAACCACTTTGTTCTCAAGTGCCCTTTTCCATATTCACGGGAAAATGCCCCTTTTATGTTTAAGACCCTGTCACTGAAAGCACGGACACAAAGGCTGACTGACAACAACGGGGCGAGAATCAGTTATGGGGAGGGCAGGGGGGTGTTGTGTGGTCCCAAGGACATAAATGAAATTCACCACATTCATAGGTTAGGTTCTATTAAATTATTTTGGGTAGACAGAGAACTATTTTTGGTAACAAAGACCATGAGCGGAACACTGCTGCGCCCTTGTGGTTGAAACGGGCAACATTTCGCTCTTGAATAACGCCAACCGGCTACTCTCCCGGGTAAAATATTTGACACGGAAAGAGGAAAATAAAGGAAATGAAATGGCAAATACACAACAGCTCCGACGAATCGATGACATTATAAAACGTTTACACGTATCAGATGTAGCCCGTTTTAAACGACAAGGCATCAGAAAACATTTTCTTTGTTTATCTCAAAACAGCCCAATAAACCAGACAGGTCTCCCACGCAGAAGTAGACCATCCCAGAAACACCACAAGAGTCTCACCAACCGTTAATGTAAACAACTTATAAATGGATAATTATGTTGCTGCTGACTTATCCTCTAATTTGTATTTCTCCAGGGGACCTTTTGCCGCGGACGACATAACTTGAGGTTTTAGGATCGTTCTCACGATGGATTGCAGCTGTGTTCCATTTCTCTTCACTTGCGTTTTGCGAAACACGTCGTTTATACTGGGTCTTAAAATTTACCCCAAAGTGCATCGTAGAAGGTGCTGTACCAGCAGAAGTGCTGAAACGGATGAGTAATCAATAACAACTTAATCGATTTGTTAAATATGTTCTCTGTTATTGTAATAAATCACCAGTGTAGAAGGGAATCGCCAGATTATACCGTTCGATGGATTAGAGTAGATTGAAATTCAATTAAATGTACCGTATACATGTTTGCTTGTTTACAACCACCTGCGTCTACAGGATTGATTTATTTTCACCCCAACCACATAGCCCCCAGGTATGTGTCCTGCACCTGAACTCTGTAGTTCAGACAAAATAAAAGCGAATATGAACTAAAGATTAAATGTAAGGATGGAAAAAGTGAAGATTTATACAGCAAAGCAGAGGTGGAGACTGTGAAATGTGTCATTTAACAAGCTGAAAACCAGCACAGCAGATCAAAAGAAAATAAATTGGAAATGGAACAGGAAATGGCCCTGGAGGTCAGTGCCTCAGGTCCCTGATCACCAAGAGACGCAGGAGTGTGCAAAGCACTAGGCAGCTGGAATACACGCACCGAAAAGAACAAGCAGGTGCAGACAGATGCCGTCAAAGCTAACCCCAGAGCAACAGAAAACAGCCGACATCCTGGGAGTGCCTGCCTTGCATTGGCTGGAATACCTCCTTTCCAAGCAAGACGATGTTTTCCTGCAACTTATTCCTCTAGGAAAGTCAAACATGTGGCAACGAGGAATCAGAGACCGGGGAGAGGATGCACCAGGGAGTGGGGGACCAGGGTGAGGCAGACCGGGAAGTCAGAATAAGAGGACAATGACCAGAGGTCCCCTGTGACTGCGGCTGGGAATGGACTGAGCTTGAGAATAACAAGCTTCGCTGCCTTACGGTCATTGATGAGAACATAGAGGAGTATTGAGCAGCAGGAAGAGCAGCACCAGGAAAAAGTTGCACTAAAAAAAAGCGGAATTAGAAATACTGCAAAAAATCATTAGTCTTCACTGAAGCGCAGTATCATCGACCCTTAATCTCAGTGTGAATTATTCAACCAGAGAGAGAAGGTATGTGCGTATGCATGTGGGGGTGGAAGGCTGTCTGATACATAATACTATACATTTAATGCAGACTGTATATGTGTCGTTTTAGGTGGGGTGTTATTGAGAAGGACTGACTACATGCACTCACTGGATGGTGTGAAATGCAGTCCCTCATTTCCCTCACACAAAAGGAGCGCTGGGTCAGTGACGTGATGCTCCAGGCTGAACCTCTCCCTAACGGCATTCCAAAGATGCAGAATAGGAGTTAGGAGATCTGGTCATAAGGGCTATCCACCATCCCCCAACAACCAGCCATTGCTAAATTGCCTGTGGGTGCTCCTCCTGGTTACTTTGCCAAAACGTCCATGACAACAACAGCATGGTTATGTTGCCATTAATTCTTACTAATCTACTGTGAAGGCGGCGTCTTGGTCCCACAATTCTGCGAATTGCAGCCATACTGCCAGACACAGCAAGAGGGAGCGATCTCTCAATGCATTTATGTGCTTTCACAACACACTTCTGCGTATGCTGACCCCAGATCTCCTGAGGAGCCAGGATGTTGTTCACAAACCACTTAACTAACACCAGTGTTTGGAAATGGCATCAGATTTGGCCTTTTGAGAAACGGGCCGAGATATACTTTTGCATGAAATACTTTCACTCCTGACAGTCACTGGGAAACGAAGAAGGAAAATTCCAGCACAGACCAACAGAAGTGAACGGTAATTTATTAAATTTGCAGGAACCGTCTCCACTCCATGCTCACCAGTTTCCGAAACGTTTCCACGGAGAACAAGAAATAAATTTCACTTAATGCAGCCCAGATGTTGGACCTTCCATCTCTGGCATGACTTAGCTTGGATCTTAATTTGTGAAGTCTTGGAAGTCATTAGTTCACACAACATTAATTACATTACAGTAATTTCCAAAACAATAAAACTGTAGGGCTTGCGGATATAAACCATTATCATTCATTTTCGGCTGAAAAAGCCAGCTCAAGATCGGTCCTTAATGAAGCAAAACAATTAAAATAATTAAAAGAGAGGAAATAACCGACACCTTCAAAAGCGGTCACAGCAACTCCATTACATTATCATAACATGTGTTTATTGTAAGGTAAGAAAGAAAGGTGTGACGGAAGAGGCCAAAGATGGACGGCGGAGGGGTGTGGCCGAGCAGGTGTGTAAACGCAAGGTCATTTCTTCTTTCCTGTTGCAGCTTCTGCTGCTGCCAACGCTTGCTCCTCCTTCAGCTTCTCTTCCCTCTTCTGGAGGAAGTCCTGGTATTCCTCCGCCGAGAGACTGCGGGGGGCAGAGAGGGAGGGGAGGGAAGGGGGGAGAGAGAACAGGAGTGAAAGAGGGCAAGACAGAGAGTGAGGATGGGGAGACGGCGAGGGGGGGGAGACGGAGAGAAGACAAGAGAGAGAGAGAGAGAGAGAGAGAGTGGGAGGGGAGACAGATGGGAGGGCAGACAGGTAGAGAGAATGAGGGCAGACAGAGTTATCGGGGGGCAAGAAAATGCAAATTCGAGAGCAACGGAATCCAAAGCATAACTGAAGTGTGCATCAATGTGATGGCTCAAATACCCATTCGAATCTGTCTTGTTTCTGTAGAGCCCTGTTCCCTGTTTCCACATAGTGTGCATCGGTGTGTGTGTCTGTCTGTCTGTCTGTGTGTGGGTGTGTCGTGTGCATTCTAGAGATGTGGAGTTTTGTTTGGTAGAGTTACTAGCAGATGCCTGCGTGCGTGCAAGGCTCTGGATGTGTGGCCGTGTGTGGTGTACCGTGGCACACGGAAGCATCAGACCCTTACTTGTGGACCACTTTGATGCCCAGCGAGCGGGCGGAGCCGATGATGCTCTTGACTACAGTCTCCAGGGAAGCATCTTGCAGGCGGAAACTCTCATCTGTGGCTTTAACCCGGGCGATCTCGTATACCGCCCTCACTGACACCATTCCTGCCGTCTCATGGCCTGAGATGGGGAGAAAGAGAAAGTGGCGGTAGAAAACAGAACTGCCGGGGGGGATAAAAACGAGCGAAAGCGGGAGGAGGAGGGGGGAGTAAAAGAAGGGTTTTTTTTCTTACATTCCCTGATTAAATTTGTAGCCCATATCAACCCAGAGAAGTACAAAACCATGAATCAAGAAGCAGAAAGGCCTTGTGGAAAAAGAGACTATGTTAGTGGATGGGATGATAATGATGAGTTAATTCCCCTCTCGTCAGAGAGCGAGCCTGGATTGGAAGCTGCCGCTCACCCGTTTTACCGGCACCCTTCACAATGCCGGCAGCTGCTTTCAGAAAGTAGGACACAGTAGGCTGACTGATCTTCAGGTCGTACGTCCTGTCAGGCTGGAGAGAGGGGGGAGACGGCACAAAATATTTTACTAGTCAATTTGAGCGAGGAAATTAAAAATCAACAAAATTTCCCGAGACACAGGAATAGTTTACTTACTATGATGAAATTAATAACAAATTCCCTTGTGTGGAGTATGAACACCATACTGCAAAAACAAACATCGCTCCACAGTAATGAACATAAAAACATGGTCCTTTAATTCAACAATCAAAGGCCCATAGATGTTCCGGATTAGACACAGGCTTGCCTGTGATAAATGTATGAATAAAGAATTTGTTTTGCGAACACCCTGACCATTATGAAGTTAATAACATGAAATTAGAATCTTAATTTCATCTTAAATCCTAATTCTTGCTCGAGTCATTTTCGTCTCTCAGAACGCGGCTTCTCGCTTTTTCCGTTTTATTTAGTCTCAGGTCAGAGGAGGGTGGGAGAGAGACAGTTCCCACAGATGTCCAATAGAGGGCACTGGTGGTCAATAACAAGCCGGTCACAGTGGCGCTGGCTTGGAGACAGCCTTCTTGTCAAGACTGCCACGGAGTGGCTCATTCAGTAAAGGCACATGCCCTGAGCACAGACTGAGCCGCAAGCCCTGAAGTTTGCCGGTTCTAATACATCTTATGTCATTAGCAGACTGTAACCAGGAAGCGGTCAGGCAATGCCCACGCCTCCCTCAGGCAGCTGCAAGCCGCCGGGAGATGAAGAGTGGTGTCACCTGTCTGCAGGTGAAGGGAAGAAATACCACAGCGAATATGGCTCAGGGAACCGCGGACTACCCAGCTTCCTCGGCATCAGCTGCCAGAGAATTTCACTCCCGACCGCCGCCAGTCTTAAGCTGGAAGGACAGAGAAATGTAATTTCCCTCTTTAAATGACCGCGACAGCCGCAGGGGTTACACTGGTGGCACATTGGGGACAGGTCCCAGGTAAAGGTGACACAAGAGAATCAGGTGATGGAGAGCCCGGTAGGGTTAACGTAGCCAGGCAAACAAAGATAATCGCGGAAATAAAAGCCACCGCATGCCAAAACCGGTGCGTTGCTGCAGACCCGTGAAGTAGCCAATCAGGAGAAACAAGGGTTCCAGTTATTTGAAAAACAAAGGCTTTATCGACGTGATAACAGCAACAGTGTTCCCCGTTTTAACAACTGAGGACACAGCCAATCCACACGAGTAAGGCCCTGTTGCTAGACAACCCTTAAACGCTGTCTGAAGACTACCAGGTCAGGCTGGCGGAGTGTTACCAATGACAGCAGCAGGATAATTTGCTCAGACGTGATTTATGGGCTAGATTGGCCACTTGTGCATAAAAACTGATTTTTAACAACATGGAAATTGCCTCTAAAATGGCTTTGTGGAGATTTGTGTGCTTTAAGCAGTTGATCACCGGTACACAAAAACACAACCGACAGCTAAATCAGGAATAAATAGCTGGCCGGTTCTGGCATTTTGTGTGCAGGAGAAGCAAACTGGCCTCAACGGCAATAAAAATCAGAGTCAATTTACAACTGTTCCCACAGCGAATCCCTGTGGCCTTCATGCGTTTGTTGAATTGAGCAAAGTGGGAGAAGACAGTTGTTTACTTTTTAAATTTCCAAAAATCACCCACTGCTGCTTGTTATTATTGCCACGTCCTCCGTGTCACAGTTGTTTTTTTAAACCACTCGCCACATTTCACAAACCTCCTTGTTTGTCTGAATATCACTTCCCAATGAGAGATATTAGTAGGCCCAGTTTCGTTGAGGCATTAGAAGTCTGATTGGAAAAGTGTGTAATTCATATTTTACGATAATTGCCTAATAAGTCGTATAGTTGGCAAATGACGTCATGAGGAGGCCGTTCTCCCTCTGCGTAACAAGTATGCCTATATTTTAATGTGTGCACTGCGCAGGCGCCAGTGGCAGAGAGTGGGAATAAGTTTTGAATGCCGTACAATCACATATTGATTAGAAGTTGGATTTTGGATAGAGTATATAATAACGGTTTCGCTTTTGACTTTTAAGGAGTGCCTTTTGCATCCCCAGTACAAATCATGTTGTATTTTGTCTAAATTTGGACAAATACTAGTTCCATTTGGTTTGTCTTGCAAGGTCAATTGTTATTTAGTATGAATACAATGTGATTGGTTTCTTAAGTTTGTTTTGTATTTTTGTATTTTTTTACATTTTAAAAGCTTTGGTTCAAGAGGTACTATAGAATTTTGCCATGTCCCCAGTGTTTGAACATAACATGTCCACCCTGTTAGGCCTAAGTATTGAGGATCAATCTAAGTGAATCATTTGTTTGTGATAAATTATAGATTCTCATCTAGTATTCAAGGTCACGCTAGCCATTATGCTAACACAGGCAGGGTAAAGGTTAAAAAAAAAAAGTTTATTCATGTTAGAATTAATAAAATTCATTTAATCACATTAGGGTTTTGTCATTTGTTGGTGTTTTGTTCACCCTGTTATGCTACTGTCCACCCTGTAAGACCTCTGTCATGTTGGTATTTTTCTATCATGGTTTAATGAAATTACCAAATATCAAGTGTACGTTTGTACTAACATAAAGATATGGAAGGGGTTGACCATACAGGCTAGAAACTTCACTAATTCACTTTTCTTGTGTTTTTCTCAATATATGCTGTTTAAAAATAATTTCATAGTAAAACAAATATCTGATTAGAGTGAGGGACATATGATTCCTATAAAAATGTCATTTTAGTAGCAATCATGCACTGAAAACACCTTTAAACGGTTATGTCCTTTATATAATAAAACATTAAAATATTGGTAAATCAACTATTTATTAATCCCCAGTTAAGAACTCCGAATGGCACCCTATAAAAAAATCTCCCATGTCTGTTTTAGTGGCTACAAATGTTGCTATTTTATAAGCGGAACATCCTAAATTAGCAAACTAGCTACATAAGCGACTACAACGTTACGTGCATATCGTCTGATAAAATCTAAAAGATGTAAACCATAAAGTTTAATTATATAATAAATATTTAAGTGTCTAAAAATACTAACGGTGGCGTAATCATATTTCAATTTCAATTTACAAACGCACCGTGCTTTTTAGACTGTGACCAGTCTGATTTTGATCCTTACTTAAGCCACAAATAAGGGATTACATTAACATATTGTAACGGGAATGGAAAGCAGCGCTTCACCCGCCAAAGGCGTTCAACCATCCCCGAGGGGGCTGCTGGGGAACTGTTAATAATGCAAATAGCGTGTTAAAAGTTCGGTCTTTTAATGACGTTATTGTGTTGTAGTTTAGTTTAGTTAGCTGTATCGTTTTGTGCTTCTGTAGTTAAGATTTAGTTCCCTCACCGTAACATATTTACTAGTTTGTGTGAGGGCTTTCTGTGTTTTCCACTGTACCGTCAGTTCTTTTCACTGCCAGTTCCGCCTTTGTCAAAGCGGTGGTAAAGCGCATGTGTAAAGAAAGAGCACGTCTTGTTGAAATCGGTGTTTGACTCCTTGCTTGAACCCACAAGAGTAGTAGCACTCCGAAAAACGCTACAATATTAAGATGCGGCGGAATTGGATCATTCCTGCATATTACTTTTCAGTAGATACATTTGTCCGGGGCCGTCTAATGCACTCTAACATTATACAGTTTAACGGATGTTTAGCCATGAATACCCAGGATAGCTGAAGTAAAAGGTGTTCAAATTCAATTCTCAAAAATCGCCATCATTCAACACCATCGTAAACGTGTCACTTTCTTTTCAGTTTTCAGAGCCAATAGCTACCATGGCGTTCGCCTTAAGCGCCACTAGTTGTTTTTGGTAAAACATTAACTTTCACTCATTCCGGTTTGTAATGGTACATTTCTGTCTCGCCGTGAGACATTTTTGGTAGCAATGGGAACGTTTCTAGACACAATTTATATCCTTGAAACTATGACCTTACGAATATTCACTAAAACTATGACCTTATTAATATTCACAGAAAAATGCAATGCCGGAATGGCTCGGAATACAAAATTCAACCGGTACAGATGGACTTGTGGTAATTTGGGTCCAAGTTAACCTTTCATGACATGTTCTGGAGTTTTGTGACGCGCCCTAATGTAACCTATGAAACTGCAATGTTCCGATAACAAGCACACGGATGGACTTGGTCTGAATGTCTGAAGGCTGTTGAGTGTCAATTATGGTTGGTTATTTTAAGAGAGATCCACTACATAGACCAAGCAGGTGTTCACAATATAATTTTTAGCACTGTTATGTTGGCTGAAAACGTTAAACCTTGTGAATGAGGTAAAGCTGAAAACAAATTTCCGCTTTCGGGTGGACAATAAAGTTCCATTCTGAATGTGTTCAGAGCATCTTGATATCGACTTGATGTCATATTCGATAAAAAGTGACGGCTCTGTTGCCTCTCAAGTGAACAGAACGAATGCGTGCTGTGGGACAAGCAGATGTGCGTTATACATCACATAGACAGTAACTCTGATCTGGCTAGCCAGAGCAGAAAACAAAACCACTGTCAAAGCAAGAGTAATTCAACTAGCCGTCGATGTCTTTTGCTACAGGGAGGGGAGCTGTATGCGTTTGGGGGAAACAGATGGTAACAATAAACAAAATTATAAGTCGTTTTGCATGCGTTTCATTATGTAATCAGCTAGTGTGCTGTAAAACGATTCTCTGACATGTGTTTACATTGCACACATGCCTAGACAACTGGTCAGCTAAGAATGAAATCTCTACACCAGAAGGAACCTTTACATTTAATGGCCGAAAATTCTACAGCCGCAAATATAATCTACAGTTGCTAAAGCTATTAGCAACTGAAGGTAGCTATACAAGTAATGCACAGATACAAAGATTTTAGTATTTATTTTAAATAATAGTTCCTTTCCGCTGCAGTTTTAATCTTTTTTGTCCTTATCGTCCTCTTTCTGTGTCAGAGGGTGTAGTATTACATTTTAAACGAGGTCCCATTTTGGCAACATTCAAAGGCACATAGATGTTCCGGATTAGACCGGCTTGCCTGTGATAAATGTATAAACATAGAATTTGTTGTGCGAACACCCTGACTACTATGAAGTTCATAACATGAAATTAGAATCTTAGGTTTCTCATTTATTTAAAAAAGTCATAACATGATTTAAGTGTGTAAGTAATTAGCTCAACGACATTCCAGTACAGGTGCAGAAATAAGTAATTATTCCAAAATGAAAAAATAAAATATATATTTCATGAATTAATAATCTGCTGTGAATGTGTCATGCATTTGAAGATACAAATTTAAATTGCAATCTAAATGGTTTTGTATTAAGTTTTTTTTTCAGGGGCTGGATGCTTGATTTGAATGTGTATGCAACCATTAGTCTGCTGGCCCTTCAATTAGCTTCAGATTGCCTCCGAAGAGTGGCCTAAATTATTCTTGCTTTTTAAAATCAGGCACCAATTTAAACTGTCAGATTTTGACATGTTGAGAAATATGCCTAATAAATTGAGCACGCTTACAGAAGATATGCTTTGACATTACAAAGCTTCTGGGTTTAAAAAAAAAAAAAAAACAGTCCAAGCAGAGCAATGCCAGAGTTGCCAAAGTAACGCTTTACAGAAACAGACAACAGACTTAAACTCACTAGATTTTTAAGAAATGTTCGTGACTAGAATCGATGGCAGTTTTCTAGCTCGTTGTAAATATCTTTCCGTCAAGAAATAAAAATGTTTTTCATTAATTTGTAAATTTTTACCGTAGGAGGGTACATGGCCCGTAGAAATTTCCCTTTTTGACTGATTAACTATGCTATGTGATGCATGTCTCTGTTGCAACCCCAGTGTCAGTACATGTTGTGAAAGTTTGGCTCTAAATACCCTTTGGACTTGACCTGAAAGGAAGGGCTCCAATTAGGCATTCTTGTACAGGTAACAGAAAATCTATAATGACCCACGCTGTCCGCCCATAGAAGACCAGAGCGAATGCCATTTTGTTGATATACTGGATAATTAGAGCCCTGAGGGGCCTTCGCCTGCGTGTGGGCCAGCCCAAATCATTCTGATTTGATTTGCAGGTTGAAATCTGGATCATGTCGCTGTCAACCGTGACCTGAGGCTCCGTGGCACACGATTGTTAGGGGCTGCTCGCAGTGACAAACACCTCTTCCTGGGTGCCCGAGGGCAATTGGTGCCGTCAGGGAGCGCCGTGCTCCTTCTCCAATCGGAACGGAGCCTCCTGTAAGAAGCTGTGTGACCTGTAGGGGGTGGGGGTGGAGCCTCTGGGCCAATCTCAATCCCTCGCAAGGTAGCTGAGATAAGAGCAGGTATCCAGACTTACCCAAAATCGGAAAATAAAATTATCATTCTTCTGAAGTGTTACATTTACAGAAGCAATGCAAAAAATAAAAAAGACCATCGTCCATTCACGCCAGTCCCTATTATTCTTTTGACCATTGAAGTGAAACTTGAAATAAATTAATCCCTTGACTTGTTGATGCAGATCTGCGTGCTGTTCTAGCTGTCTGTGTTGACACCTAATTCCACAACGCTGGCATGGGCCTATTGATTTTGCACAATGTGGCTATGAATGAGCTAAAAAACCAATCTTTTTTGGGGGGGGTAGCTAAAATACTTACTCTAATGACCTCCTATATATCACAGAGAGGCAGAGGAATATTAGAAGACAGAAGCAATAAAAAAAGGAAACTATTGGGAATTGAGGCGGAAAACCCTAAATAAGAGAGGGGACAGGAGGGGTAATGATTACGCTTTAATGCTGTAGTAAATTTTCCCCACTGTTGTATACCTCTGCCTTGCAAAGCTATTGAGAAATTTTATATTTGCAAGGCACTGAGGAGGACAAAGGAAGACGGGAAGCAGTGACAACATTATTTTCCCTTCGGTTGCGATAACTAACTGGTGGAACTTGGAAACGTGCACAGACGCATCCAGTTACTTTGAACTAGCAGAAAGACGGGAAGGGGTAAGATCCAGGGGCAGAATGGGGAAAAAGGTAACGCACCTTTACGTGGATCTTGACAGGAAGAGGAATGCCCTCCTTGATGTCCTTAGTCTTCTCATTGAAGTCCTTACAGAACTGACCAATGGGGATTCCTCTCTGGCAGAGGGGGGAGGGGACAAACACAGAGAACTCGATTAGAATGGGTGTAAGCTCAGGAATTCCAGAAACCATCATTTGAATGCTGTTAAATAACAATGGTTTGCATGTGTCATCATTCAACAACCCACTGCGACTTCCGCACACATATCAGCGTGATTGACACATGCCAGCAGATTAATGCAGATATACGACAGAAGTGTACAACCGGTGGTGTAAAGGTAAAGGCACCGTCATCAAAACTTTGTCCACAGAAGGATTTAGTCAAAGTGAGGGACCCGTTATGAATAATACAAAAAAAAAGTATAGCATTGTATGATAAAAGCAGTTCCCATGTATCTATGTGGTACCGCACAGATACCTGCGAGCATGAGAACACCATGTTCCTGTGTGGGCTAATACCCACGTGCACGTGAACACTATGTTCTCAAGCACTGTGTTTCCGTGTGGGCTAATACCCACAAGCATGTAAACACTTTGTTCCCATGTGGGCTAAGACTCGTGCGGGGCTAATACCTGCGAGCACGAGAACACTATGTTCGTGTGTGGGCAAATACCCATGAGCATGTAAACACTGTTCCCATGTGGGCTAAAACCCGTGTGTGGGTTAATACCTGTGAGCATGAGAACATAATGTTCGCGTGTGGGCTAATACCTGCAAGCATGAGAACACTATGTTCCTGAGTGGGCTAATACTCGCGGCGTGTAAGCCACGTGTGGGCTACTACCCGCGAGAATGACTATGTTCCCGTGTGGATGACTGAATTCCTTTGAGATCCGAGATAAATACGCTTCCGATATGCAGAGCGGAGAAGAGAAGAGATAGATGGGTAAAGATGAAGTCATCTCTACACCCTACCTCACCAAAGAACACAAATACATAGGAGCTTAGAAGATGCTGGTAATTATTTTGAGTCACAAACCCTCTTACAAAAAGGTACACAGTGGAATGGAAAAAAATTATTTTATACCTCGCAAGGAAATAAAATAATCCTGAAATAAATGTAGTGTGAAAGAATTCAATTCAAAGGTGGAGCTGAAGAGTTGTAAATATGTGTTTTAAAAGATTTATTTCACAGAAGCACTGAAATATCCTTTGAAGTATTTCTTTCTCAACGACTCTGCAGAGAGAACAAGAGTCAAGATAAAAATTAAAACCCATTAAGCCCTGCAGACCTTCCATTTCAAAAACGTTTCTTAAAGTGAACCTTAGTCAGTGAGATATCACTCTGTAAAACATAGCCATTATTTATTACCGAATCTCTTACAAAAAAGACACTTTTTTATTATGTGAAAAATGATTGCGTTAGCAGTTAAAGCAGTACCACAAATGAGCGTCAGAAGTCCTATTTCCTCTCCTGCTCATGTCTCCCATCAGACAGAGGCTTCCTGGAAACCAATGTCAGACAGACATGCAGAAAGAATAAGACAGACGGGGTGGTGTTGCTGGAGTACATGTTGAGAATAAGACAGACGGGGTGTTGCTGCTGGAGTACA
>JAOVYW010000002.1:6476090-6493092 GCA_025775045.1 Hiodon tergisus | reverse complement strand
CAATCCAATCGAGCATCTGTGGGATGTGCTGGACAAACAAGTCCGATCCATGGAGGCCCCACCTCACAACTTACAGGGATCTGCTACTAGCGTATTGGTGCCAGATACCACAGCACACCTTCAGAGGTCTAGTGGAGTCCATGCCTCGATGAGTCAGGGCTGTTTTGGCGGCAAAAGGGAGACCTACACAATATTAGGCAGGTATAATAACTAATTAATTGACCTGTGTTCATTCACTGGATTAAATTAATAGCGACAAGCCCAATAATGTTTTGCTAAATGGAAATAGCATTGCTGTTCTCGACTATAAACACTGCAGAGGTTTATTGAGACCAACTGTGCACCATCTGTTGTTGTGTTAATCAATTAATACATTAGGATAGAAAAATAGAAAAATAATAATTATAATAATTATAATATCTATTATTGTACCTATAAAATGGTAATAAACATATTGCGATGTGGAATAAACAGTATCAAGTGTCTGAAGGACCATTCAGCAACCAACCTAATTACATGTAATGCATCAATAGTTCGTCCAGCCCGAGGTGTCAGAATAAGGTTTGAAATTACTCTGAATTCAAGAAGACTTTTAAAATCTTTTTTTATACATTTTTTTTTCAAAATTGCTTTGCCGTGAAGAACTATTGATGAAAAAATCTGAGAAAACAAAAGAGCTGTATGTTCTTTAAAGAGCAGAGAAATTTGTTATATTCTATTTCAAAATGTTCAAGTAGTGCCGACTGGCATCGGCGGAATTGAAAGCGTTACTCAGCAACGGCCCGTCATTTCAATGTGAGTGCCTGAATATTTACATGCCATTGCAGTAAAATATTGGTAAACCAAATGCCTCGGTCATAAATATAATGCGTGCTTGGTGCATGTGAGCAGTGGACCGTCATTGAGCTGTCTGTTTTAAATGGCTATTCTTCAGCTTCAGATCTCTGTAAGGACAACTGGGCGGGGGGGATGTATTCTTTGGTTTGACTGCAACCTGTTCGGTATGTTGAACGTTTGCCGAGGGTAATCTTTGATTTCACTTTTACTCATGTCCATAGTTCTTCACTTAAAAGAATATTGTCTCTGGTGATGAGGCATGTCATCCATCATGTGGATCTCAGACATGATAAAATACTGGCTTTCATCAAGATTACTCCCCTGATCTCTATAGCCGACAGAAAAAGGATATCTGTCTTATTTTTTCACACCCTGGGATGAACAATGCCTTGGGTCTAAAGTTGGAAGCCAACCGTTGTGGCTTCACATTATGGTGAACTCTGGATAACATTTAATATAAGGTGTTGCTTATAACAGCACTGTTACTGGTTTATAAATACATGATAAAAAACAAATAGAAATTACATGAAAAATATATTTTTAAAAGATTGGATATTAAATGCATTTTGTGAACCAAAAGAATTTAGGATACAAAAAAAAATTACATTTAAATTTAAATTAAATTTAAATTATTTACCTTAATTTTAAATTACTTCATACCAAATCGCAAATACATGTATTATGTATTTACAAACCATACATCAAAAATGTATCATGGCATGTTTATATTACGTTTTGCAAAATTAAGTTCTGAACCAAATATACAACATTAAATATATTACAGGAGTGGAGACTGAATAAATTACGTAACCATGGTAAAATTGTAAGACCAGGGCTATAATCTAGATCAGGATGTCAAGACCCTGAACAGGTCCTTAAAAACAGTTTGAAAAGAAAACATTATACATAATTAAGTGTTAATGTAATCTGGGAAGCTATAGTTACATGTGGTTTATCAATGTAAAACGTAATGTTTTCTTTCTTGTGATGAGATTATGCTTTTCCATGAGGCTGAGAGGCTGTGATTATGATTTATCCATTCATTTACTTTTTTATCATTACTGTTTGTTTTGTTTTTTTGGCAAAGTAAACCAAGCCTTAAAAGCTGGGAGGCGTAACATTACTGTTACAGTACTGTTAAATCACGCTGTTACTCACAATATCATGCAGTCCATAGGAATAACTATCAACAACACAGAACAATCTGAAAACACACATTTGATGTTCACGATACTAGGTTTGACACCGTACTCGAAAAAGGACAATGTACTTACCACTCCCTGACGAATGGCAGCTCAATATTATGTATGTTTCACACTTTAGTGTTTTTGCCAGGTCCAAAATCCAGTTTGTAACCTGGGATGCAGTAGCCTAGTCAGTGGGTCTCGGTTAACAAACTAAAAAGTTTATAAAATGAACATAAGCCCAATGGACTTTGTGCAGGAATTCAAATAAAAGAACAAAGTCATTTGCAGTAGCCACATGCTAAGCAATCCCCCTGGGAAGTCCTCTTCGTACTCCCTGATCGATTACAAGTGAACTGGTCAAGTGACTGAATCCATGGAATGGCCGTCTGAGAAGCGTGGTGCGGGAGGGGCAGCCATTTCCCCAAGTCAAGTCAAAGTTCAGCTGTAAATATTCGATTGATCAAAAAGAAAACAGGCTTGTCTAACAAGATCTGTGCTGAAATGGAGTATTGCGTTTATTTTAATCCTGAGGAAACTGGCCTAGGCTTCATGTAATGACTTTAAGAGTGCAAAACGAAACAAAAGTGCATACGCTCTTCAAAATGGATGCCAGATTTACATTACTAATCTTTCACTAAAAATCTTTACCAGAACGCTTCATGACCAAGGGGAAGATAAACAAGCGATTAATATCCAGTCTTAATGCACCTTCAGCTGTGGTAATGTTTTAAAATCTTTTGTAAATTATATTAAATTATAATTTCAGTATATTTAAATAGATCATAGATTGCTAACAAAAATTACGCAATTCATAATAACATCCTCTGACCCCGGCAATTACATATTTAAAAAATGCACGTTGTTTTGACACAGACCTGACATAGTGACTCACAGACACTATCCCAAAGAGAGAGACAAATGCTTCATAAGTTGGCTCCCCTGACAAGGTCATTGTTGTTGACATGACCGCTCTTCTTTGGGCCTTCCTCTCCAGTCGGAGGGTTTCTTTACCCGCGTAACACATTGTGTTCCACGGCCATGTTTGCCTGCATTTCAAACAGTCAACAAGGTGTAAGCAGCAAGCTAATTTACTCTTGTGCCATAGTTTGACACTGCCTGTTAAGTCCTCCCATAAGATAGGCAATTAAGTGCTTATGAGGCGTGAGTGTTGCAGTGCAGCGACTTAATATCTTCCTGTGCTCGGGTGAGGGCAGCTTCTTGTTCCTGCTTAATGAGTCTTTTGGCAGATATAAGCCAGTCCCCCCTGGAACATGGGAGGGTTTGTGTCAAAGAGCACAAAGTTACCATATACCGCAGATGAGGTATTTTTTTGAATCCTGAATAAAACATTAAATATATAATGGTTGATATCGCTGACTGATTATCTTAGTCTTGGTGAGCACCACAGCGATAAGCCTTAGTTTCTGTTTTTGTACATGTATGTACATAAAATATCATTTTTGAATGAATCCACTATTCTCTGTTTTACAGAAATAGCTAACACTGATACTATTAATTAGATTTAGAATGTAGAATTGATTTCATTCTTGTATAAATGATCTAACTTTGCATTGTTCTAACAGTGGATATATATTATCTAGGCCGAAGATGATACTCTGAATCCCTATATCTGTCTACACATCTCCATAACAGAAAAATAAAATAAAATAATAAACACTCTTCATTGCTTCCCCTTTCCACCTCACTCAACCTTGTCTCTAATAATCTGGTGGACTGGAAAGCAGAATGTCACCTTGTCTGCAAGACTCCCAACACCTCCTTAAAAAATGTAATTTAGCTTGAGTGCAGATCAGATTTAATTAGAAAAGGTGGGGGGGGGGTAAATTGCCACGCATTAGACGTGTCCACGGACCGAGTGGAGGCTATCCTGGCGACCGGCCAAACCTCATGGACCACCTTCTGCTCTTCACAGCCCATCAAAATCCCCTGCGCTGTGGAGGTCAATAGGCCAGAGCAACAGAGTCTTAATTAATGATGACCAGCGACCACAGCGGATCGGAATTGCAATGTTGGCCCACTCCAGGAAAACGACTGCCCAAATAATGAGCTTACCGTCCTTTATTATGGTTAAGCACCATCTACAATATGTTTGTTTTATGTCCGTCTCTTTTTCAGTTATTATTATTATTATTATTATTATTATTATTATTATTATTATTATTATAATTGTTATCATTATTAATTGTAGTGGCAGTAGATGGCAGTAGATATTACCATTGCAGATTTTTATTTTATTTTTTATTTTTATTTTAAAAAAAAGTAGGGCTATGTCTTTGTCTTGAAGCCATTGTGCCACCCCTGTAAAATACAGCCCATTATTAAAATGTACACTTTGGCTTGAAAGGAGATGCCATAGAGTTTGTCAGTTCAGCTTTCACGCCATTGACAGACGGCCGGACTTCGCCGTCAAGACGAGGCAGCGCTATCCTTTCTCTGACGCTTGTTAAACTGTCAAAATGAGTAAATATTTCTACCACTTAGCTTTGTCACCTTTACCGTGGCGCAATCCTGCTTTCATTAAGTTCCCCAGAACCATCAATAACGGCCGCGTAGCTGTCAGCGGCCATTAATGAGAATCTACATAAGGGAGGGTGGTGAAAGTGATTCGCGGGAATATCAATTTTCATAAGAAGGGGGTTGCTGGAGATTGATTGGGCCGACACTTTCGGCTCAAACAAACTCCTTCAAAATCTTTTCTTTTTCCCCCTCTTATTTTTTCCAGAGGAATTAGAATGCAGCTGTGTGGACTGGGGGATAAAATATTCAGCCAGTTGTTTTGTTTTAAATGCTAAGTGGCACACTGAGCACCTGGGGTTAGCGTGGAGACACACTTGGCACAGGTGTTTGGCAGCTGTTCCTTCTACATTCTCCAAACTTCCAAAGGCTGTATTGTTCGTAATTGTGCCGGGGGAAATTCCTTATGTAACAAATTAAATAGTGCTCCTGTCTCCGTGTGTTCTACCGGTTGCTTGCAAATCCGGCTCAACGCCGTGCCAAACCTTTCAGAAATGCTAAAACTCTGATGAGTTTGTCTTTTTCTGTAGATGTATTGGTTTTCTGCATTACTTTATCCAAGTTATTGTAAATTAATGTGAATGTGTGCATTAAACTCCAAAACTCCAGGTCTAATTTTCTTAAACATCCCAAATTATTTTAGCAATAACAAGCTAAATACATATATCTGTAAAATATAATATATTCATATTTTTGGGGTCCTGCAAATTAGTGAGTGCTCTTTATCAGTGGACAAATTATTTTTAAGATGCCGTTTATTTGAGAAAAAACAAAGTAGACATATTCAGACTCTGCTTTATGAAGTATTCACAGTCCACAATAAATAAATAGTTTATTGTCCTAATCATTCTGTACAGCAGGCCACTGTGATCTCTATACCTTGTCTAAATTACTTTAAATATGTTTCATATGACAATACCTATTGAATAGAATTATATGAGCTAATAACCTTAGGACTGGCTTTCTCATCAAAACAACACCATATACCACTCAGAGCAAAAGACTGTAAATAACTTGTAGTCTGCACTGTCAATTTTTAGTTTTAATGATAATTACCAGTGTATTTCATTGAGCACGGTCCTCATATAAAACCATGCAGGCGACATATCAAACCTCATCAGCAACCAACAGACAGAACAACTAATAAGATTTTTAAAGATGTAAACGGTATGTCACTCAAAGGTGAGCCATAATTAGCTTTGTTATAACTTCTAATCAGTACTTTAAGTCTTCTGTTTGAATTAATTAGACTGCAATTAATTAACTGACATTTCTCTTTGAGGTGCACGTGTCACTAGGCTGTCACTATTTATGCAAAGCCGTTAACACCGAAGTTTCATCTGTAGAAGTTCAGTATAATCATCATCACGAAAAATAGAGTGAAATCAATATGATTAAGAAATAGAAACAATATACAATTTTTCCTTCATTTACTGTTTTTTGTTAATTGTTTTTCATCAAACTACAATATTGTTAACTTCTTTTCTAACGCTTTTCCCAATAAAACCATTAAAAATATATATATATATGTATACAGTTTTTATTAATTTTAATTTAAATATATCCATATATATTTAAAAAATATAAATTAATAACACTTCAGTATAGTGTAGTGAGAGCCACAATAGTCACAGTTAGAATCATTTTAGAATCATTTTGATCAACAGTGATCCTGGACAGTAAGATATCTGTGGCCTACTTAAACATAAGTCTTAAATAAGTCAATGGAAAAGCGACAAAAAAGCTATCTCATTTTCTCTGCACGGATTCCAAGATGCCGTTTCTGACTTCCCATTGTACAGCTAAAATCCCAGACACTAACTAATTGGCCCGTGGTTACAGCTTCCCCTTGATCCTCTGAAGAAATGAGTTGTTCCCCCATCAAATTACCGCAGATGCGTCGAGCGGAGAGTCGCTCTCAGATTCATTATTAATGGCGAAGGAATCCTGGGCAGAGGGGTCAGCTTGGATTTTCTGATTCAGGCCAAAGTCATGGGATTTACTTTCTGACACGAATGTAGAATAATAGAATTTGAGCATATTTTCTTAAAAATACATTCACAAGGAAGGTTTTATCAGACCATTGCTTTGATGATAACATTTTCAGACTTTTTTAACAATTGTCAGTGTCCATCCAGCTGGGAGCTGGACTTTGTGCAATGGACGAGTAATAGGGTGAGGACACTCCTCTGTGACACACCCCACTCTATCTGCAGTGGCTAACAATGCTACTTCCATAAGAGTGTGTGTGTGTGTGTGTGTGTGTGTGTGTGTGTGCGTGCGTTTGCGTGTGCATTGTGCGTGTGTGTGGTGCATGTGTTTGTGTGTGGTGCGTGTGTTCGCGTGTGTGCATGGTGTATGGGTTTGTGTGTGCGTGTGGGTTTGTGGTCCATGTGGTTGTGTGTGTTTGTCTGTGTGTCATCGCTTGGTGTTTTATCAGCATGTGTCCAAGCAAAATATCAGCGTTTTGTGAATCTCCAGGAGAACTTAAGCACTGGTCATTAGTGTGCTCCTCCAGCCACTGCTGTGCGTGTCACCACTGAAAATTTGCCAGAGAACATTTCAGCTTTTCTTTCCATTCTTAGAATCTCAGTGGCATTGGCATTTACATGACACTCCAAACAAAAAAAGAAAAGGTGTTTCTGGACATTTTGTTCCATCGTGGGTTGTATTTCTTCATTCAATAACTCTATTTTTAACTTCACTTTTTATTCCTGATTCTTACCGTAGCAGATTATTTGGAACCTTTGGCAATACATTTCTCTACAATGTGCTTACAAAGAATAGCCCACTGAATGACCTTGCATAAAAATAGCCTGATTTTCAGTGTTCGGGTTAAGGTTAGTGGCTCAGGTCCCATGAGAAAATGTACTAAAATTAACATGAATTAAGCATCTCAGAAAGATAAAGCAGTCTTTGTTGCACTGTAGAACAATAGCTAAAACCATTTGAGAAAACAAGTACAACAAAATAGTAATAGTGATAATAATATAATAATAATACTGCTGTTACTATAGAAGTTAATACACAGGTACCCTGTGCATTGCTTGAGTGCTTAGTTCTCTCCAACTACATTAGTTATTTTACAGAGAAGAGATTTTAGTTTTTTTGGAACAAACATTCTCATTGTTGACAGCCATGAAATTTCTGCCTCAGGAAGATTCTCAAAACATTGAGGTTATTCAAGGTTGACCACGTATTTGTTTTAGTTTTTCAATGTGTACTTGGGTGAAGCTGAAACTGCATATTAACTAGTATTTGTAATGAAAACAATCCAAATATCAACAACCTACAGTCTTTACTGGGGATTGTAAAACATTAACAAAACTATCCAGCAATATCCTGGAACGTGACCTTGGATGTAGCATAGCTAAAACATACATTGTCGTAGTACATTAGCCGATACCTGCATGTTTTTGTAGTATTGTGGATTTGCTGTGAAGACAGCTTTTGCAGTAATGAGGCCGAGGGGATGTTGGGAGTAAAAACTGGTGTGGAAAAATTCTTACAGAGGGCCTAAGCTCATTGTTGTTGCACTGCCTTAACCATCAACAGCTGCCACTCAAGCACTGGACAAATTATTTCAGGAAATTGTTGGCTAGCTTATTGCTGCGAGTTGGGTACAATACCTACCAGTCTGTGCTGAGCCTGTGACCCTTTAACTTTCTTTTTTATGACAGGCAGAACTTAGCAACAGTCCACTTCCCTGCTCCAATTTTCAACTGTTCTGAATCTGTTTATTGTAAATATAACGCATTGCCAGCCCTGGTGATGAAGAGAGACCAGCGAACATTGCCTGAAACATAGCCAATCAGCATGTACTTGAGTAAAGATGCCGTTCTTTTAATCTAGAGCATCCCGGTAGGTCACAAGGGCTATGGTATTCTGAAGAGCTCAAAATCATTGCATTCCTGGTGTGCCATAAATAGTTTGCAGCCCATGTCTGTCGCGTTCAATTTTTTTTCTGGGTTACATCGTCATTGTGTGTGCAGACACTGCTAGAAATTCCACCAGTATGCAAAGTTTGTTGCCTAAGAGGGTGTTTACTCAGTCTTTTGTTTAATCAATTGAAAGTGACTGCTCACTTACCTCTTCACCTCGGGTGGCATCCAGAATAAGCCAGAGGGCATGCTGGGAGTTGAGCAGTGCGCTGTGAGTAAACAGTGTCGCTCAAAGGAACGGAAGCCAGGCGTGAAAATAACTAGACAGCGCGAGATGTCGAGAGGGCCTCTCACTCCTTCTGTAGCAAGCCCGCATGCCGTCGCGATTCCAAAAATTTACCTCTTACAAGGACTACATGCACGGGGGAGTTGGAGTGATAGCCGTGTTTAAGTATATTTTCAAGACCGGATTTATAAATTGTTATGGCTTCACAAAGTTGCATTTTAACTATGCAGTTAAAGTAAAATTGGAAACCAAAACTAAACAGGAAGGTGAAAAATACGTCATCATGTCCAAAGACAGTGTGCTAAACATGCTCACCCTCACATTTGTACTGCGTGGTAAGTCGGTCTTGAGGGCTCGACATTGAAAAAGGTCTGTAGAGACAGACTGGTACTTCCCATTTCAGAATATGCAATGTAAGCTGTCACACAGTTTGATAGCAGCATCAGAATCGACATTGTTATTGTTTTCGATGGCGATGATCTTGCTGTTATTATGAAAAATTAATTTCACCAGATATCACAATTTAATTTGTGAGCCAGAATCACACAGCGTGTCATAATTAATAGGGCTATTCACTTGTCGGATTGTCTGCTCATCTGTGCGCCGCAGAAATTGTGTTAATTTGCCTGCCCTGATGTTGCAGATGCTGCCGGTGGTTTCGGCGCAACCATAAATGATTATCCAGGTGTCCTGGGCTTTCTCTTCATTAAGCGTATCAACGAGCCGCCAGCGTCTCCCCCTAGCACTGATGCGAGCTGCAATCCAGTGGGCTGTGCTCTTTCTAGCATTAATCAATCCAACCCCCTCCCCTCCCCTCCCCCATCCTCAGCCGGATGTCGAATGGATCCTCAAGGTTAATAAATGTGAATTCATTAATTAACTGATTGCACCCCCCCTCCCACCCACAACAATGAAGAGCAATGACGTTCCCATTCTCCGCTCCCTTCAGGTTCTGCTTGCACTCGTTCTTTCATTTTGTTCCGTAGCAATTAGACTTTTTTCTCTTATCGCCTTGCTGTTGGACAGCAATTACCTGCTGTCATTGAGGAAATAAAGGATGGCAAAAGGAATATTTGATAGAATTAGCCCAATGTTTTACACTATGTATTGTAGTGTTTTTAGAATGCTACTACTTTTTCGGGGTTTGGACAAAGAATCTGGCACCGATTTACAGGAAGTAATGCTCTTTATTTCGCACATGCGCTTACGACCGCCTTAACAAAGGCAGAACAGGCAGTGGAAAGAACACAAGGGAAAACGCAGAAAGCCCTCACACAAACAAGCAAACCAGTCCACGGTGAGGGAACTAAATCTTAACTACAAAAACACTTAACGATACAGTTAACTAAACTGAACTTCCACACATCAACATTATTGAAACACGAAACATCGAACACACTATTTACATTATTTACAGAAATAAAATTTTATTTTTTGCGAAATTTTAATGCGTTGGGATTGTATTTTAGTTTAGTCATTGATATAGAATTTGAGAATTCATTTAGGAACCCAAGTTAAAATGCCTGGAGTGGAGTCTGATCTCAGTCAGTACTGAGAGCCTGTCCCCCCCTCCCGCATCCTCTCTGTCTCTGTGCCCCCAGGGTCCCACCTGGTGAAAAGCAACATCAGGTAGGGCCAGCCAGTGCCTCCAAAAGAACATAGACCTGAGAAAAGGCTGAGAGGCTGCCGCAGACAGGCCACTTAAGAGGCAAACGGAGGACCTTTCCAGACCCGGATCCGCCCGCATAAATCAATAGATCAGCTTCTGAGCAGAGATAATCTAAAGCAATGTTGCCATATTCTTCCGCCCACTATGGATATTTCTGTTCTTTAGTCTTGGTTCTAAGGCGCACATCTGGATAACAATCTGAGATCTAAACAAGAAAAAAGGACCCCAAAAAAGCAATGTTGGAACTGAGGTGTAACTAAGTACTCAGTTTGATTTCTGTATAAAGCAATTACAGAGTCTTTATGAAGCAATTATAAGGTAATTTATAAAAGTAATGAGGCTGAGTGTTTCTTAAACTAAATATAAGTCATAGGCCATACTGTGTATAGTTAATTTTCTATTTTAACTAACTTTTTAACCAACAGACCACCCACACAATCCTTTTGTAACGTGTAACATGTGACAACAGATTTGTCGGAATTTCATGAAAAGATATGACAGCCATTTTGCAAATTTTAACAGCCACGTCAGCAGCTCCATCACAGCTGCCTGCGCAAGAGAGATGTCTGCCTTAAAAGTGCCGTGGCTGCAGGTTAAAGTTTTCACGTCCTCCGGTCGCTCACGAGACACACAAAAAGGTGATAGTCTAATAAGTAATTCCTTATTCTGTTGTTCATTACCGATCTGCGGATACAACTGTTTCCTGTTTCTAATTAAATTCAAGTAGCATAACACAATATAGATGCTAATATTTAATGTGTCTGAGGAAGTGAATGGGAAATGATAAAAAGCTAAATTAGTTTTGGCGGTGTTTAGAGTAGTCAACTTCTAAATCGGAGGGGGCAGGAAATTAGTTACTGAACTTGAGAACCTGTCTACGATGCTCAATCTACCTGACACTCTCCAGGCTCCAAAAAGTAATCCAAAATATTAGCTTCATGAAGGAATGCCAATAATTTTCATTGGCAGGAGGGAATCAAGATGCTAGCAATGCTAAAATTCAACAAACAGCACATGGTCTTAGTAAGAGCGATACATTAAACCACCTGCAGCAACTTGTCACAGAACCACTGAACCAGAGGCAGTGGTTGCAATCAAAATTTCTTAATCTTTTGGTCGATGAAATCGGACCCTTGGGACTCAATATCACCACTCTACATTTCTCTTCCTGCTTGGTTCATGGGTTTACGTGTAAATACCGACCTAGTTTTTAGGCCTACACGTCGCAGAGCCATTTAAGGTCCGTCTTCTCTACTTAATCTCTCTCTCTCTCTCTCTCTCTCTCTCTTTGAGATGCAATGTTCAGTCTCACGTCTGCCTCGTCCATCAGCTACAACACATAATTTGCAAATCATAGCAAAATGAACGAGGTCATGCGATGTTATACGTCTGTCTCATTCCTTAGGAGATCATTTTGAATCAGTAACGAGTCACATTACATTTCATATTTAATTACAGTGAAAATCTAAGACCACTGTGCAGCCAGCTGAAATTACAATATTAAATCAAAGACAATCACATCTGCTCTTGAGAATATTACCAAGACATGGATTTTTTTTAAAGCTTCATTTTTATATCGGATAATCTTATCACATCCTCTTATGTTTGCGGGTTGATGATCAAGCAGTGTGGAAGATGTAAACACAGGCCCGGCACGCACAATTAAGTTTAATTAACGTTTAAAGTTTAATCAACAATTAATATTTTTAACAATATTTTTTTCTTTCATAGATACATTAAAACATAATTTTTATAATTTTACGTATACAACAATGCCAACAATAAAACAAACTGATTCAGTGTGTAGACCATTTATATATTAGATATATATATATACCGTTTTTGTTCATTAAATAACTTTGTGACTAAGGGTCGGACTGACATTTGCAATAAACTGCAATATCACAGTTTATTCAACTTTTTTCAGTTTTTTCAGTGGCAAGGGGCAGGCTCAGGTTTCTCTTGTTCTGAAAGCAAACGTAGGAGTACTACCACTCCCCCAATGCAGCAAACCCCTCCTCCCATGCAGCCAACCCCTCCCCCTCATGTATACAACTCCTCCCCCTCATGTAGCCAACACCTTCCAATGAGTGAGCAGCCCTCCCAAGTCCACCTGCCACGGAATCCTAAAACACCAGAAGAAAGTTTAATGCAACTCCAGACATGGTCATCTATTACACTGTATAACACAGTATCAATTACACTGTATAACACAGTATCTATTACACTGAATAACACAGTATCAATTACACTGTATAACACAGTATCAATTACACTGTATAACACAGTATCTATTACACTGAATAACACAGTATCTATTACAACGTATTGCACAGTGTGTATTAGATGCATTACACTACAATCTATCACACAGTATCTATTAGACTGTATTATACTGTATCTATGCGACAGTATTACACAGCATCTATTAGACATTATTACACAATATCTTTTACACAGTATATATTATACATTATTACGCAGTATCTATTACACAGTAAAGCCCTTGTTGATGGGCTTCATCACATACATGATAAGCATTATCATATCATATCATTTTGACATTGACATTATCCTTTTTTTTTCCATGTAATATTCTGTATCTCAAACGATGCATCTGGTCATTCTATCTAACGGTATGATATATAAAACATTTTTATCTTTAATTTCAACTTGGTTTTCCTCAATTACGCATTAATATTTTAATACCCAATGAAATGTCCTATAATGTGTGCATGCTTCTTCTACAGACATCTAAAAAAATAAAAAAAATAAAATCTCTTGGTGCATGAATAAATTATGTTTCCCCTGGCACAGACTTGATTTTGCACTTATGTGGGGCTGTTCTCCCATCTCTTACAATACATACAGCTGGAGAAATTGCTGGGGATATATATTTTTATTTTTATTCCAGTGAAATGTAATTGCCTGTTTTGTGCAGTCTTTTCGAGTTGGAAACAGCGTGGCTTGGATCATTGAGTTTGTACAGTACAACAGGGATTTGAACAACACTACCCCAAGGATCTAAGCAGATTTGGCAAACTTCTGAAATACTTAGCCATGAGAGTAATTCTTTATTTATGGATGAAGAGACGGCTTACGTTTTCTGTGATTGCCTGTGTCTGTGTAATAAAGTAATCAGAATCTGCACTAGAGCAATTTCGGGGCCCTGCATACAACGTTAAACCTTCACGTGGTTACACCAATATCAACCCCTTGCACAGAATGGATAGGATTTTAAATGATGGAACACTGCAATCTGTAGTGCTGGATTTGTAAAAATTTGTATCCATTCTTAAGAGTCATTAATTGCCTTTTAGGTCCTTTTCTTCTAGATGAATGCAATCGAAATCTGTGAACATCCCCCCTTAATAAATATTCATAGCTGAATAGTTAACAAGCAATAACTGGTTATTGTCGATTGGAGTACCGATTTTTATTGTTATAAGTGATGTTCAGACAAATTTACTAATTGAACTGAAATCTTGAGCTATTCACTGTAAATGTCTCCTCAAGATTGACAGTTTTGCTGCAATGTTTACACATGTAGGTTCAACAAACACGAATGAGTGAACAATAATTGCCCCCATCAACTTCACTGAGGGGCAAGGCGCGACTTTTTGAAGTTATTATTGTTTTTACAGTTACTGGCATAATTTTTGTTTTTTTGAGCATTTTAAAACATTTGTATGTTGATTAATTAGAAATTACTGTTCTATTTATAACAAACCAAACTTTGATTTACAGTATTGTTAATCCATTTTTTTTATACAAAGTAAATCAACCTGATTGATCAACTTTTGCTTAACAGGACAAACCACCTATCCAATGCTGTGATTAAAATAATTTCAGCATGCCTCGACACAATAAAAATATTCTGGAACATTCATCATGCATGAAGAAAAAAAATAGCTGTAATATCCAAATTCACAGTACTTTAATCTGAAAGGAACTGCACTATTTAGAAGATGTTGGTTTAAAGACTTAACGATATTGGGGGGGTTATTATCAAGTCTTTTTTAATGCCTGACACAACATCACACGGCTATAATTTGCTTTGGTTGTTAAAAAAAATCTACTTTAGGGATGCCCAGCACTAAATTAGCTTTTTGGGGTCTTTGATATTTCCTGAAACCATAAACTTGCTTGTCACTAAGCAAAAATAACAACAAATGCAAAAACACAACATTAAAGCTAAATGCAGAGAACTGAACTTTTTTGGCCTTATATTGTCATTAAAAATGTTTATGTTACTAAATGGTAAAAACTGTGCTCTACTAGAGAGCGAGAGAGAGATACATTTAGAGAGTAATCTCACAAACATAGTGATTCAGGCAAATCATGGTAATAATGAAATGTAGATGGCAAGCAAACTTATAACTATATATATGGTTATAAGTATTTGTGTGCAACCTATTTTCTCATTGTAGTTCTTTTTTTTGTATACAAAGTAAATCAACCTGATTAATCAACTTATGCTTAACAGGAAAAACCACCTATCTAATGCTGTGTTTAAATAATTTAATACCAATCACTTAATAATGCAGGTCTTAAGTTAGGTCCTTCAGCCAAGTTCCATACTGGTAGAGCGTCAAGGGCTAATCATTCAGTGCCACAGAAATGCCCCCACCCGATTTTCAAAGGTAGCGTTAAGGGCTAATCACACAGTGCCACAGAAACGCCCTCACCAGATTTTCAAAGATAGCGTCAAGGGCTAATCACACAGTGCCACAGAAACGCCCTCACCAGATTTTCAAAGATAGCACCAAGGGCTAATCAGTCAGTGCCACAGAAACGCCCTCACCAGATTTTCAAAGATAGCGTCAAGTGCTAATCACATAGTGCCACAGAAACGCTCTCACCCAATTTCCAAAATAGCATCAAGGGCTAATTAGTAAGTGCCACAGAAACGCCCTCAACTGATTTTCAAAGATAGCGTCAAGGGCTAATCACACAGTGCCACAGAAACGCCCTCACCTGATTTTCAAAGATAGCGTCAAGGGCTAATCACACAGTGCCACAGAAATGCCCCAGTGCATTAATTAAGTGTGCTGGTACCTTCATCTGCCTTTAAAAACAGTACTGCTGGATTGCATCATTGACTTCTCAATCTAATTGTTTTTGTGATAATTCTGGTCCTCTATAAACACTGCAAAATAGGTAAAACGCTACAAAGAAGTAAAACATGTTCAAACACATTTTAGTGTTTTGTCCTTGTATTGGACAACATACTGAATGCATTGGTGCACCATTGAATATTTAAATGTTTATCGATATGCTTCTGTACATTTTATCTTCACGGTAATTTAGGATACGATAGTCATCTTTAGTCCCCCCGGCACATCGGTCAGGTGTTAATGTCTCTGATCCCTATTTCCAGAAGCAGCTGGGTAGTAACACATGGTATAATAAAGAGGTCAGAGGTCAAATGTCAAGTAAATATCCGAAAGGAGGACAGCACTGGTGGGAGCAACCCTGCAATAATAAAT
Organism: Hiodon tergisus; assembly: GCA_025775045.1. Classification (NCBI taxonomy): domain Eukaryota; kingdom Metazoa; phylum Chordata; class Actinopteri; order Hiodontiformes; family Hiodontidae; genus Hiodon; species Hiodon tergisus. The sequence goes on along the minus strand of JAOVYW010000002.1, from coordinate 6,477,208 downwards.
GGGCCTAAAATGATATAAACACCATCATGTACTAAAACGTTTATTTATTTATTTTTTGGTTTGCACAGTGAGCAAAGTGGGCCCATATGGAGCCCTGGTGAATACTCATTTGTCCAGCTTGTAAGTGATGTTTGAGGGAAAACAAAACAGGTCCAGCAAGTTAGAAAATAAACATTCCACAGTGAGGGTTTTAAGAACAAAGCACGTTGCGATGTGAGCTAGAGAGAAAGAGCGCCACTTAACTTTATCTTTGATGGTGAGAAAAAGTAGAAAGAGAGAAAGAAGATTTTTTTGGCTATTTTTACAGGCTAACTGACACAGGGGTATCTCTTTATTCCGGGCCTTCGCAGACGCACAGCCGCACCACGCCGTCTCAGCCCTATCAACAGACGACCGTTGTTCCTCCCTGCCTCGCTGAAAGGGTTCTGTGTCTGATTTCCTCTCAGTAAACGCCTTTGTTATTCATTTTGGAATTTTACCCCGCAGGCAGAAAGCCTGCGCTGTCCCGTCTGTACATTTTTAACCCTCCTGAGGGGCGGCGTCAGATGAAATGCAGCCGCCTTCTGCATAAAGACTGCCCTGAAGCAATTTTGAATTATTTTCCTCTGGTTACGAGAGAAATGAGAATGCATTAATTCCATCCCACAAACACAATGAACAGATTTATTAGGTTTTTTTTATTTTTTATCAAAAACATTTTTTGTGCTGGCAGCATATACATTATGTAGAATTAATCTTCTCCATGTCCATGTTACTGTATGCTGGCTACTCTGTACGTGTCACTGTGGAAATAAATCAATAAAAACAACACTTTTTTCCTTCCTTTTTCCCCTTCTTTTTTAGATTGAGAATGTTCTGAGCTCTGATTTTTTTGCATCTGCAAAATTGTTTTGTTTTATTTCCTTCCCCTACTCAGAAACGAACGAATTTCAGATTTTCACTCATTTCAGCCATTCACCATTTCAGTCACAAAACTTCTGTTTAATATGCATTATTTCCATTCATGGCTGTCTAACACACATCATTTCCATTTATGGCTGTCTAACACACATCATTTCCGTTGATGGCTGTTTAATGGACATTATTTCTGTTCATGGCTGTTTAATGCGCCTATATAT
>JAOVYW010000002.1:6465756-6475990 GCA_025775045.1 Hiodon tergisus | reverse complement strand
TACCGCGTGGGGCAATAGAATGGGAAAAAGAAGGGAAAAAAAACCTTTGTTATGTTTTATTAACTTCTTATAGACCCCATGGAAACGCAAGAAAGTGTGCACAAACACCTGCCAGCCACATCTCGAGGAGTCAGTGAGTACTGTTGTCTTGAAACTCAAAAACTGAAGAGACAAAGCTTTCATGCTGGACTGAACTGGCTTAAGCTGGTACAGTGGGGGCAAAAAAATAAGAAGTATATTAAAAATAATGTTTGTTCTGAACGGATGGAGGATCACGTTAGCAATATCAACCTAGGAATGCAAGCATAAGGTGGTGCCACAACGCAGAGCTGACGGTGTAAAAGTCAGGGGAAAAGGTTTTAACATTTCACAATGCGGGTGCCTGTGTGATAAAAAGTCCTGGAATGATCTGAATTATACTTTGTCAAAATTCATATTAACCGCTAAGCAGTTTCTTTTCTTGCTATCTGCATGACAGAAGATATTAGCCGGAATCTCCCCAAATCTTAATGAGAGACGATGTATTAAACATTAAATTCCTCTTAATGCGTTCAGATAAAGATGGAATTGAGTTTAAATGCCCGTAGGAAACTGAAAAGGAATAATTACACTTCACTGGCTTTGACTTCCTTCATCTAAAATGACTTATTTGTAACACGAAAGAAAAATACACTTTAAAAATAATGGCAGAGTTATCCAGAACGAGCCAATACTGTTGTTTTTTGTTGCTAGTGTAATTAAAGAAGAAGCCAGGGGTATCCAGTGGATTAAACTCATTTTCCACGTCCCGATCCTGGGCCAGGATCACATTGTGTCCACGATAACAACAAGCCTTTTTCCCCCCCGTAGTGCCGTTAAGCTCTCTTTTGTATTGGAGTGTATATCGGATACAGCCCCTGGTTCTGAAATCCAGCTCCCTTTTTTTTTTGGTACCCAGCCTGTTTGTTCCTGGTAATTTTTGAGGCATTTTTCTGTGACCTTTAGCTGAGGACCCAGAAGATGGCTATTGAGCAGGCACTGTCATCCCCAAGATCCAACCTACCATACAGCATCCACATAGTTTCTCACATGGTGGACAAATATATGATCCTCTGTAATGACTTATCAAAGCTGCTTACAGCGGCGGGGGGTTACCAGTGGAGTTGTCCCGTTGGCTGCCTGGTAATCGTCTGCATATGCTTACGGTGGCCAGAAGAACAATTATTTTGCATTTATGTTCATTAAAATGGGTGGGAGGCATTGACAGCAGTCGAGAGGGGCAACTCCCCCCAAAAAGACCCGGTACAGAACATTTAATACATTCAACAAAAACAATTATTTCATTTATTAAAAACTTTCATTTAGAACATCAAGATTGTGGAAATGTATTACATTACAAATTGAAGAGTTATTTGCTGAACCATTTAGCAAGCAACGCCTATCCAAATGATATTTATAAGGTTAATTCACGTTGCCTTTAAACAGGCAGTCGTGCAAAGCAGAATCCAACTACAGTAATTAAGCTAAGTGGCTAAGTAGATGCTGTCAATTGCTTGTTTTTTGGTCTATTCCTTTAGGATGTCCAGTAGTATTTCAGTTTATAAAAGATGCAACCAAATGATAAAAAAAGGTGATAACCACCCTTACTGGTTGTTTATGCAACATGTTTAAAGAAACATTTGTTTTCTTATGAGTTCCTAGCCATCAAACGTTCAATCAAACAAACATAATTTGGTTCCCTGAATACGGGAGAGAAATATGCAAAATAACAATTTTACATGCTTGTAAGAAACAAAACTTTTTAATTTTAATTTTTTGATTTTCCTCTTTTTTTATAAACTTACTTTTTCCTTTTCCTCACTGGTGTAAACTTCCTCTTTGCACACATATTACTGACCCTGGGTCCCAAGAGATGTTTGATTGGTCGAACATAGAGAAAATTCTCCATAATGTAGATAAAATGAAGATTGTAATTTGGACGACACAGGAAAAATGTTATTAATGGAATATTGATCTTGTGGGATCCAGAAGTGTGGTTTGTTGTTAAAACACTATTTTGACTTATTTTTAATCAAATGGTATATAATCTGTATCAATAGTTTTATAAACCTGTTAAAGAGCCAGATCAGTTACCTTGAACTATGATAATTTTACCATATTTAGTTTTTCGTTGTTGACACACAATGATTTTTGACTCCCAAATGCACAATGTTGGGTAAGCAACCAGAAAAGGCAAGACTTAATTTTGTGGAGATAAACACAACGCTGGTTAATTTGAATCCAGGCCTTAATCCTCCAATGAGTGAATTTAATTCTCTCTTCGAATCCCATTAATTTACTTGTGTTTATCAAGAGGTTCAAAAGAGTAGATATTGTAAACTGACAGCTCCCTTCATTGTCTCTGTTGTATGATCATTTAGCAGGAGTCTCGCATTACACAGCCGGCATTATGTGGCATTACTGAAGGGATTAGGAGACATGATTTATGCTTGCAAGACACTCTTCATTTTAGCAAATGAGTTTCATTTCCCAGCTGAACAACGAGGCACAGCCTGACCCTCCCTTAATTCTAATGAACAAAAAAAAAGAAATTGAAAAAAAGAGAGCTTTCCAACCTATAACTTTGGGACCTTGTTATACAGACCCCGATTAAGTCAGTGCACCCAAATTAACATTAGCCCGGCCGTCTCCGGATCTGGCTAATTACGAGCGGTGAACCCATGAGAAAGCCGGAGCGGGCTTGCAGGCCATTGCTTCGTCATGTGTAATCACTGGTCTGGCCGCAGTTAAAATGCAATATACATGCTTTGTGAGAAATTAATCATGGCATTATTACAGTTTTCCTGTTCTTTTTGTTGTTGTTGTTGTTGTTGTTTTTTAATTTTAAATACATTTTTAATAATAACTAATGAATATTTAATTTTTTCCCTATGATTTTTGAATTTGCATTCAAATTAATTTGCACACTTAATCAGTTAAACTGGTCTGGTTTAGGTCCACTGTATGCCACTCACTCGAACCTGGCAGCAGTCCAGCTATGATCTTCCAGCACAGGAGGGTGAGGTGTTGCGTGCGGAGGGCAGGGAGAAGGGAGGGGATTGGGGTGTGCGAGTGGTCCGAGTGACCGCTGGCACCAGAAGATGAATGGGTGACAAGAGTGAGTGGCACAGCCCTTGGACACTTCCCACAGGGGAAGGCGGGATCGGGGTGAGGAAAGAGCATCCTGCCCCTTCGCATGGTGGGACGCTCCGCCAGCGAGATTAATGGGTTTGGCTGCTCGGCTGAGGAGTGACTGGGGAGCACCGGGTGTAATTGGGCTGGGGCAGGAGTGGGCACAGACAGCTGCTCACAGCAGGAGCCAATCATACTGCACCATCCATGCCAGGCTTCCTGGGAGCATCCAATCGTCCGTTGCATGTAAGAACATTCCTTTCCTTTGGATTCACAGAAAAGGTAACTTTGGAGAAAAAAACGCACACATTTTAGAAAACTTCAATTCACTACTCAAGGCTAAATGTTTTATTATCTAATAGCGAGGTAAATCCATGGGGGTAAAACTATTTTATTTGCACCTAAATGTGATTTCTATCTTTCTTTTTGTTCTTTATATATAGCAAATGGGTCTAACGCAAATCGAGTCTTCCTTTATGACAATGGGATTTCCTTTTCGGTTTATTGATAACAGAAAATGTAAAATCGAACAAATGAATTGACACACTGCACGCTAACAGAGGCTTTGTTGAGTCCTTGGTGTGCTAATACACTTGGTGTGATCACTCTCAGCTGTCTCAAAGCAGTGAAAATACCCATCTCGGGGAAAGCTGTTGTCATATCCATGAAGTGATACTGTCAATCACAGACTTCTAACATGAGCAGCTCAGACCGAATCATTTGGGGAGTTATAAGAGTATAAATGAGCAAAATCTATTTGAAGGTAATTCTGTTCTAATGTCAGATTTTATTTGTAAACTGCATGTCACCGAAAAACAGTTTGTCCAGAGAAATGGCATCTATTATATCAATGTAACTATTGAGAAAACTGATTCTTTTTGACAATGCACTACAGAAAAATAAATAAACAAATAAATAACAATTCACAACGCACCTTTGTATTTATGTTTTGTTTTTTTGTTTTTTTTTGTTTTGTTAATTTGTTCTTCTGCTGCCCTTTTTCATTCTGGTCTTTGATTAATTTTCAAGCGTGTTCACACTTTTTTATGTGTCTACTGTAGTACATTTCTCTGACATATCGACTAAATGTACATCGGCGTAATAGGTTTGGTACTCTTACGGTTTCTTTCAATGGGAGAAAAAAATGATGACAGCTTTATTAAATTTTACAGGCAGATGCTTTCAATGCAATGACATTTATCATTATTAAATTGCTACATTGAATCTGAACATAAGATGAAAACTAACAAAAGGCTTTTACTGCCATATCAATAATTTAATGCACGTATGCCAAAACTTATTTGCTTATTTTTACATGCTTCTCTTTCGTCTTATATATGTGGTTGACTAGCGTTTTATTTAAATTCGACTGTATTTGCTGGGATTTGCAAAAAAAGTAGTTAGCCTTACTCACAAAGCTCTGAATCAACTACGTTTTCCAGAGAGAATCGAGGGGGAGCCGGTGAAAAACTATTTATTATTATTAAAATTATTCCCTGATAACGAGCTGACAGAAAAAGTTTGCGTCTGGGGAAAACACAGAGTAGAGAACCGCAGCAGAAATGGCCCACAGGTGACCGTGCGTACCAGCACCATTTCTACCCGATGCGGGTACATTGAAAGACCCTGGTATCAAAACACCCTAAGGTTAAAAACATATCCTCTTGTTCATATATTATTTATTTGGAATATGAAAATATTCGCCAGATGCATTTGCAGTTTCATTAGCTGCAGAAAAATTAATTGCAACTAGACAAAGTTTGACTTTGATGAATGCACCAACACATGACATGCAATAGTTCAAATAATTGCGGTTTTGCTAACCTAACGTTACCAAAAAAGATCAGAATACAAACTCCCTTGCCCGTAAGTCATCTTGTCACCAAAATCTCTCACGGGCCTCCCGGCCCCTTCTGCCCCTGAAAGGCAAAGAAAGCAAAATGGCTAAAGTTGGCCACAGCTCCTGCTTTCTTACGAGACCTGTGCTATGCTTGATACCTAATCAGCTATATTGAACCACCCTTCATTTCCTATTTGATTTGAGTCATTACGATTGATAACTAGCTAGCTAGCTAGCTGGTGGACATAGTCTACTGGAAAGAGTGAGAATGCTAGCTTGGTTAATTAATCGTTGTTTGAAGCGGATGCTATTTTCCATATTCAGATTTTTTCAGTTTCTATAAATACAAAAAACTTTTCTTGACAACAAATGTCTTAGCAGATAAAAGCCTAAGTCGATTGATCCAATACCAACACAGCCCCTAAAACATATATAAAGCATAATTTAACTGATTCTCCCATGATTGGGGTTAAAGTCTCACAAATGGCGGCATGCAGTGTGTAAAGAGTGATGGCCCTAAAACTAAACCTTGAGCTACACTGAACTTAACTTTGAATGTCTGATTCTTTGGAATCAAGCTAACTGTGTATATATAATCACACCTGAAACCAAAAGACTTTAAAATGGACAATGTTTACAGGTCATTTTAAAATGATCAGATAGTGAACAGTCGCACACAAAAAAAACAAAAAAAAAAAAACTAGAAGGGCTAAAATGTTTTTCAGCTGACTGATCAGAACTTAACTTGAGTGCTTGGAAGGTCTAGAAGCTTCGCCTCACAAATTGCCAGCACCACCACCATGCCCAAAAAAGCGGGGCTTCTGGAGAGCCAATCAGAGGTGATCTTGTTAAGTACCATATTTTCCCTCGGCCTGGGCCGTGTTGTATTTTTGCCTGTGATTACTTTGCTCACAAAAATAGCCTGTGAGTGTACTGACCTTATAATAAGAAGCCAAATTTTCATAGGTCATTATGTTGCCAGAGGATACATCATTTGGAGATAGGCAGTATTCATATTGATTCGGTTATCAGGATAAATGCCCTTTAGTTTATGTGCATACTCCTTTAGCAATACACATAATCACAATTTGTTCTGGTTCAAAGCACAATTCAATGCAACATTCAGGCTTTATTATATGTTTCTAGATAGCAGAAGAAAATCATCTACAGTCCAAATCTGCTGATTGTGTTTTGGTTAAGGTGACAGACTTGTAATCGAAAAGGTTGCCTGTTGAACTCCCACCCCAGCTGCTGTATCCTTGAGCAAGATACTTAAATTGAAATGCTTCACTAAATACGCAGATGTGTAAGTGAATCAAAGTAGAAATAGGAAGTTGTGTAAGTCACTTTGGATAGGAGTGTCTGCTAAGCGACTAAATTCTAGTTACTAACGAAGCCCACATAGATAGAAGGAGACCAGTCAGTCAGCCCACCAGAGATTTAACCAGCTGCACATCTCAGTGCTCTGAGGAATGACTCAAGGGGCAACTCTAAGTCCACCATACATTTGGTTGCTACCATACTGTTTAGACAAATGAACATTTAAATAAAAATAAAAGTAGTTTTAGATATGAATACAACTTTGTTTTTTTACAATATCTACGAACAAATCATGAGAAATTCCTAAATTAAATTATACACAAATGTTGTGTCCACTAATGCCCTAGCCCAGACTGAGGTTTGTTTTTTTCTGTTCAGTCTGTGGTAGTGGACTGAAGCACTGTTTTTTCATGTTCCCCTAAAATAGTCGCTTTCTCTAAGTTCTTTTCCATTTGCAGCTGGACAATTATGTGAGGCAGCGCTGGCCTGTCAACACACAGAAGTGCTATTTTAGGACACTTTTAGGGTCACTAACCCGATAGCTGTAGAAAATGCACTTTTTGCTCTTTCCGGATTATTTTTTTATTTTATTTTTTTGGTGAAATTAAATAAGCTTTGGCCAACTTAAAGACCATTAACACCCTTAAAAGTGTCAGTAACAGTTTAACAAAATCAGAACATATAATGCAATATATAACCTGCACTTGGGCTAGCGGCCACTGAGCCACCCGAGAAGAATCATTGATTAAATTACAATGTTACAAAGTGTTATATTTACCTACATTCGTATATATGGTTTGGTTAAATTTCTCCACAAACTAAAGAAATATGTCATTTAAAAAATCTTTTTCTCAGATATTTAAAGTCTAATTCATTTATCAACATTATCAATATCAACATTCCCCCATGAACCTTGCCCTGTGTAAACAATCATTCATTTTTCTCTTCCTTATGGTGGTTTCATTATTGTGTAAATGTACTTTCAGTGAATACTGTAGCAAGTAAAGCAAATGGCATTAAACAGATTTCAACGTATCAGACAGTGTTGAAATACTTTACAGTATTAAACTCATTTAGCTACCTTTTACACTCTAGCAAGCTAAGCTTTTTTGCAATTTTTTGGCTAATTAAGCAGCTATGGTACTATGCACATAATTAGAGTTTTGTCATTTAAAAAAAACAAGACAAGCAAGTGTGACAATCGATTTCTCATTATTTTTTAAATTCACAATTAGCAATTACATCTCCCACTCTCCTGTTTGGATTCCTGCTTTCTTGGCTGTCGGTTTTACAGTGGAACACCTCGTTCCTCCCGTAGAGAAATTGTTAGCACCAGGCTTCTAGGCTTTAGTCCTGAATCTTTTCAAAAAATAAAATAAAACACTGAATCTTGCAGTGGCAAACAAATCACATTCATTTAGGTAATGTTGCACACCGGGCTATGAACTTTTATGATTTCCTTGTTTCAGTTGAATTTTTCTCTGCCCAGACTTATTTCTTTATTTACATCGGAAGTCACAGAGAAAGAGACAATTCTCCAGTAATTTTACGCGTCACTATCAAAGTGCCACCCTGGTCTGGTTTTGTCCAATGAAAATTGTTCATACAGTGTTGTCCATAAAATTAGATTGTCTTCCAGGTCACGTGATTGGATCGTGTGAATCTACAAATTGTAATGAGTACGCAGGCATATGCTTATGGCCTAACGGATGGTGGTTTTGTCTCTTTGCGTCAACTCCTTCTCAACACAGGCAGTACTGATGAGACCATTCACATAGATGCAGACACGAGCAACTTGCGACCTGGAACTGGGCTCTCTGCAGGAATGCTGGGAAGGACAGAGGCTCTGCATAATCTAACTTTGATTTGTATCCAGAGGCGGTGATTGTTCCAGACTCAAGGGGGTTTGTTGGAGTCACCGTCTTTAATCAGCAAGGCATCATACACTGTCTCCACAGACAAGGAACCACTAGTTCCTAGGTATCACTGCTAATTAATAGTCTAGGCATTTTCTCTGGAATGGTTTTGGATGTGAGGAGAAACAAGTTGCACAGATTATGATAACTACTATGATAATGACTCGGATGAGGTGTTTTGTGAATCTGTAAGTTGTAGAGGAGAGTCTTATCTGTCTAAAACACGTACATTTTCTATTTTTTTTACAATGAATTAAAGTGTAAAGGGTACCAAAATAATGTACTTTGGTTTTGTACTTAGAGTCTCCTGGACAGAGTTCCCTAACCCTAATCCAACCCAAACCCAAACCACTATATTACACTGCTGGCCTTAAAGCCTCTTTTATGATTTTCAGGCAAGATAATTTGTTATAAATGGCAAAAGAGCTGATGACTGTCACCACAGACTGTCACCACAGACTCACCGAGCATCATTGTAGTATTTCAGCACTGGTCTCTCTGTCAGGGCCTCGACTGCAGCAGTCACTACTAACCCACTGATCCAGATAGCAGTGAGGACACTAGAAGTATCCACACTTCAGTGAAGGAGGAGGTTGATGCCTTGGTAGATGGCATGGTCTGACTTGTCACCTTTGTTCTTATATAAGATAATGATCGCCGCGCTGCGCAGTGCTCAAGGGATTCTGACTTGCTTCCAGTAGTACGCAGGAAATGAATGGAGCTTGGAGTGGGCAGAGGGATATTACCAGGCTTCAGGTGAGATTTACATAAATTTTAGAGATTAAAAAAAAACAAATCTTTATCCGTTTAGAGGTTGCGATGGTTTCTTCTAGGGCAGAACCCTGAATTAGGTATCTCCTCGGAGCTTCCATTGTGTGGAATGGCATGCTTCTGTCAGCACTAAAGAGTATATGAAAATTGACAAATATCAAGGCATATGTATGATCTGGCCTCTAGATAGACTTGACTTTGAAAACCGGCGACAGGAGATCTATTGATAAAACGGCCCAAATTAACATAAATAATAAAGCCAATCACCGCCCCACCTAGTGACTAGAAATCTGACTAGAAAATGACTAGAGTCCCAATGCTACGTGTTTGTATGACTCTGACACAAATAGATGACACAAGTTTTGCAGATGCCTGGGGGTGACCTAAAATGGACATTGTCTGCATGGGTTCATGGGTAGCCAACTTATTTATAGGCTGCCGTTCTCTCAGTGTTGGTTAGATGTGCAATTTTCATAGTTGAAATGTAGATCCTGGGTTTATTTATCATTATCCAACCAAACTGTGTGATTATATGTTTCCCTGGATGGAAACCTATTTCATATTATATAAAACTTGTGGATATTCAGAAACATACCTTTTTAATTATTTTATGTATTTTTTTTTAAGTTTATGATGCTAAAATATCATTCTGCTCTTCAAAGACTTTCCTAAATTTCGCCACTGTTGTGCCTACCTGGAGAAGAAAATTAGAAGTTCAGGTGTTCAGTCAGCAAGTAGGCTTTGCACCCCACATTTTGCTCACAATTCTAAACCTGCAGTCTAGAACACTGTCTCCATTTTGCTGTCCAAAATGGTGGATACTTGGGCTAGCCTGTACCTGTTACTATTGGATTTAATTTTCACACATCCAAACAATCAAAAAAGACCTTGCTTCCTGGTGACATTGAAATTTCAGTTCTTGCAATTAAAATGAAGGCAGCGTCACTCAATGCTAAATGCTTTGCACATCAGCTGGCAGCATTGCTCTTTCAGATAAACAGCTGTGACCCCAGGCAGGAAGTCAGGCATCCCACTTCCTGTGGCAAGCTGTGCCGCTGGCTCTCCCGGCCAGAGTTAGATTCCTAATTGGTGTCCTCTCACCTCTTCTTACCGAGACGTTCCTATTTGACAGTTCTTGGCAGTGGGAAGACTGTCCTTGAAGAACAAAAAAAGTCAACCCTGGAAACTGCAAGGTAAACTGCTTCGGTCCCTCCACCGCCTCCCACCAATCACCAGA